>JAHHQI010000383.1:0-20340 GCA_028274465.1 Plantago ovata | reverse complement strand
TGTACAAAAGGTCTTTCGAGGAGTCTACTTGAGATCGTCGCCAGCACGAGTTTCAAAACTTCTTGGAGAATGCATCGAGGAAATTGGCGTGCGTGACCATGCCGGGGAAGAAACCCTCGCTCAAAAAGTCATTCGGCAAGGATACTACTGGCCCACTGTTCGCGAAGACGCTGCCCAATTTTGTGGAGAAAGTGCGAGGAGTGTCAATTGCACGCCAATCTGATCAACGTACCGGCGAAACCTCTTATGCCCATCGCACATCACTTTCCGTTCGAATAGGGGGCATCGACATAGTCCGGTCTCCTTTCCAAGAGGCACGGGTCCAAAAAAGTTCATCATCGTTGCGGTCGATACTTTAGCAAGTGGGCGGAAGTGGAGGCATGCTCTACATCACTGAACAAAGAGTCATGAACTTCGTCTGGAGGAACATCGTGGTGATTTTTTTTTGGGACCAAGGGTCCTCATCTCGGATAATGGCGCTCAATTTTGCGGCCAAAGATTCAATGAATGGTGCAAGGAAATGAAGATTGAGAGGTGATATCTCTGTGGGACATCCTCAATCAATGGGCAACAAAGCCGTCAACAAAATTTCCTTGTCAACAACTTGCAGAAGAGTTCGCTACCAATAGGGACTGGGTCGACGAGCGTTGATGAGTGGTGTGGGCATACCCGCACACTTCAAAAACAGTACAGAGAGACTCCCTTCTCACGAGGTTATGGTCCGAGGCAGTCATACCATAGAAGTGGCGGTGGAAAACCCTCAGAAGCCAAGGGTATCAACCCGAGGACAATCATACAGAGAGACTCTCGATTATGGAAACAATCAGTGAAGTGAGGACCAACGCCTTGGCCAATATCCTCAGATATCAAGCACTCATCGCGAAGACCTACACAAAAAAGGCGTAAGAAAAGAGACTTCCAGGTAGGAGACCTAGTACTCCGAAGAGCAGACATCTTGGGCAAAGTGGGGAAGATGCAACCCATTGGGAAGGCCCCTACAAGATAATTGAAGCAAGGTCCACGGAAGTTATCGTCTTCAAGACATGGAGGGAAGGGTATTGAAGATCCATGGAATACTTCTAACCTCCAGAGATTCGACGCTTGAAGTTGCCAAGAGAAAGCTTTTTGAAAACTTATGTGGAAGGTCCACGATCGAGGAGGTTTCCTCACTGGTCCAAGTGAGAGGCACCCCTCGCTTTTGTTAAAAAGTTGTTGTAAGCAAGTTGGCCGAAGAGGCCCCCATTGTAATTGAATTTCCGACAAATCAATACAATGTCCTCTTTCAGCAAGAAAGTGTTCAAGTATAGAGCTACTATACTCAAAAATAAGACTACTCAGAGCAAGAAAGCTTACTTTAAGAAAGCAATTCGATTTCCATGATCAAGGGAACCCTCCCCGCGCCCTAACTCTACAGAGGATCGATCAGTGAAACCACTCAAAGAAGAAAAAGCGAGTAGATGGAAGTGTTCGAGGAAGGAGAGACTTCCAGTCTTCTAACTCAACACTTATAAAATTTTTTCTAAGTTCAAACACTTAGAATTTTTTCTCAAATAATCCAAATGATCGAGAAGCATTGGTGGATCGAGGAGCTCGCAGCGAAGAACATTGGTTCTCGATTCTAACTTATACGTGGTTGAATACTCTATCCAAGTTATACGTCATAACAATAATTGGATTTAGAAAAAACACAAGTATGGAAATCGAAGAGCATTGCTTTTTATTGAAAAAAAGAGTAGCAAACAAACAACAACAGGAAAATTTATGTTACAAACAGAGATGTTGCGAGGAGCGCCACAAAGGGCCGAATGAAGATTGTTTGAAAATAAAAACAAGTACAGAAATGACAAAGGCTACAACATGACCCGAGCATACTCGGTCTTCAAGGAGGCTCCCGATCCTAGCGTGTACGGCTGTCTGTGAATTCCGTGACCGGGGTGGTCGCACTAGCATCTCCTCCTCGGACTGTGCTCGCTTCGGGCCTTCAGGGTCTTCGCGTTCCTGAGCTCGAGCCTCCTCGATCGCTTTTGATACATAGTGAGCTCGGGCTCGACGAAGTCAGCTGCCCTCCCGAGGACCGGATCACTCAACTTTATCCAGGCCGCGTCCGAAGAGCCGCCTTCTCGAACGGGAAGATGATCCCGCTTCTCAAGCATTCAGGCACCCAGGCGGGAAGGTAAGCCGGCTTGCTGGGATAAGGAACCTCTGGGTCGGTCACCAGCTTGCCGAATTCGCACGCCTCGTGCATCTCTTCAGTGATCTCCTCATCAGGTAAGGAGTGAGGTCTTCGCGCCGCCCAGGATGCAAGTCTTCGCGATCATCAGCATCAAAGTCGGCCGGGAGCAGGTTGACCCTCTTTAGTTGGCCAACACACGAGAAGAAGCCCTCCTCGCGCGAGGCCACTTGGACATCTCTCAGGGCCAGTTTATAAGTGACCGACGACATGAAGTCGCGAGCAGCAGAAAGGCGACTCCCTTTGAGGAAGGAGAGGACGCTTGCCTTGAACTTTTCCATGCAAATGGACAAAGTAGCATAGGCGCCCTTGAAGCTCTTGCTCCTCGACTTTTCGCGGGAGAGCTCCTTCTCCAGCTCCTCGACCTTCAACCTCAGCTTCCCGGCCTCAGTCTCCGAGACCTTGGCCTTTTTATCGAGGCAGCCAACTTCTTCTCGAGGTCCTCGATGACGACCCCTATGTCGGCCCGATCAGCAGCCACTTGGCCATATGCCTCCTTCAAGTTCTCGAGCTGCAAAGAGACAACAAAGTTAGCGAGGAGAGAAAATTCTATACTTAGAGAAATTTTACAAAAAGTATAACGATAAGTACCTGGAGCGAGCACAGGCTGAGCTCGTGCGCCCGATCTAGGTCGCTCAACTGGATGAGCCGCTTCACTTCATCCCCCGAAGCGGCCACCTTACCCTTCTTGCGGGCAGGCTCGTTGTTGCCTCCAAGGTTGAGCTTCCTCGCTCCCTTCTTAACCGCAGGCCTCTCCGGCCTCTTCTCCGCCTCGATTGTGTTCAAGGCTTCCTCCTCGGCCTCCTTGGCCTCCTTCGCCCTCTTCGCGGCTGCCTCCTCCTCGGCCCTTTTAATGGCCTCAACAGGGTTCTCTCTTGTCGCGAGTCCCTCCTGCACTAAGGCATCCCGATGATGCGCGGCGTTGCGAGGAGGGGTCAAATTCAAAGACCCGAGAATCTTGGTCTGTTTGTTGGCGAGCCTTTGCTTCCTTCTTTGTTCCTCCTTCGCGGCCAGGGTCTTCGACATGATCCACTGGAACCAATAAGCTGCAAAAGAATAAAAACAAGTTAGTACGATCGAGGAGCAGTAAAAATCGACGAGGAAAGCAAGGGAGCGAGGACACATCAGAAACAGAAAGTAAGCAAAGAAAAATTACAAGTACAAGAGCAAAGAAACGCGCGAAGAGATAGTTACCGAAGAGGACTTTTCGGGTATATCGGTTCCCGATATACCCTGTGTATGCGTAAGGTGAAAGTCCCGCCAAGTAAGGAAGCGGCTGAAGGACCAACCCCCAATAAAAATACTTCTCGGGATGGGGTCCCCGATTTTGCTCCTCGAGCTCAGCAACCCAAGGATCGGACTCCTCGGGCAACAGATGCTTATCCGCTATCTTTCCTCGAAACATCAGTTTCGGCACTCCCCACTCCAGCTCCTCCTCGCTCATATTGGGCAACCTCCTCTTTCTGATGTAGAAGTACCTGTGGAACCACTTGTAGCCCGAGGAGCTCGGAGCGTCCATGATGAACCCAAGGCCTGGTCGAGCGTTGAAGTAGTAGAAGTACTTGTTCCCGGAGCTCATCAAGACTCGGAACAACTGGTTGAAGTTATGGAAATTGAGCTCGATCCCCCTCTTCATGCAAAAGACTCCAAAGCATACGAGGGTTCCAAAGGCACTTGGCACCAATTGCCAAGGAGCGATCCCCAACGTGTTGAAGATGTCGCGGAAAGCATCACAGAAGGGGAGGATCCATCCTCGATCCAAGCTAAGGCAGTGAACGGCCATGTACCCAGGGGGAGCATTATAAAAAGTCTGATCCTCTTTGGGCACGAGGATGTCAAACTTATTCTCGGGGAGAGAATACTTCCACCTAAGTGTGGGAACCTCGTCGAGTTTGACGGTAGAGGAGGTGGTCGGTATAATCCCGTCCTCGTTCTTCTCCCCATTAGGATCGGGGAGGTCGACCGTGCGAGCACTCTTAGTGAACTTCTTCTCAGCAGCCTTAGTAGTTTTTGGCTCCGGCTCCACGAAAACCTTGGCCCTCTTCGATTTAGCGGCCCTGGAGCGAGAAGGCCTGCTTGCTTTGCGCTCAGCCTTTTTCTTGTCAGCGGCCATCTGAGCAAGGCGCATCTCATACTCCTGCTCCTCGAGTGGGTGGGGTCCTCGAGTCCCACTCGGATATGTAAAGTCTATGGTGGTCGGGTCTATGGTGTGGTAACTAGTCTCCTCCTCGCGCGCAAACCTCTTCGCGTCCCTGATCGCGCGCCTTTGCCCCTCCGAGAAGGAAGGAGACCTAGTACTCGGACCAGCTTCACTCCTATGAGTGTCTCCAATTGTTAGAGGAACTTCATCCTCCTCCTCGTCCGTGATTACAGCTCTCCTAGCTGTTTGTGGAGGGAATCTAACCCTCTTTACAGGGGAACTAGTCCGAGGAGACGTCGCTTCATCGTCCTCCTCGCTCTCATCATCCGTATCATCACTATCGATGATTTGAACGGGTATCGAAGCCTTCCCGCGCTTCGCCGAGTGCTCACCCTCTTCATACAATGCTAAGGCCAACTCCGGCCTCTCGGTGTCGTCCATCTCCTCGACCCGGATCTCAGGAGCGACCACGTTCACGGCCGTCCCGTAATTTCGCCCGTGGACTTGGGCAGCGCGAGTTATCAACTCCGCAGATACACCGGTGTTGCGGGGACCACCTTCCGCCTCGGTACGGTCGTCGATAAAATCGTCGTCCTCGGTACGACGCCTCTTTCTACTCACCAACTCGTAGAGGTCCTCCTCACTTTCGGTCTCCTCATCTTCTTCGGCAGCCTGCTCGCCACCCTGCTCGAGCTGAGGCTCCTCGACAGCCTCCTCTATCGTTTCGTCAAGAAAGGTCGCCGATACGTCTGACGTATCGGGCGACGTAGTATGGTCGCTCCCATACTCACCGGCGGCCGAGACGTTCTGGCTATCGTCGCTCCTCTCGGACATCCTAAAGGTGGGCAAAGAAAGAAGTTAGGATGGTTTGTTATAGTCCGAGAGGTCCTTTTAGGTATGTTCATTAAGGTTCGACCTCCCGAACGGAGAAAAATCTCAAAAAGGAGAAGCAAGTAAAGTAAAGTAGTTACTCTACATCAAAGGAAAAGTAGAGCGAGGAGGATACAAAGGAGCGACCAACCGCTCTAAAACACGAGTAAAAAACCGAGCAGCATAACGACATACATACACAGCAAAATCAGAGCGAGCACGTGCCTATCTATCAAACTCGAATAGCATGCATGGAGCGACCAACCGCCAAAAAGACCTCCTACAGTTACTTCTACAGCCGTACGCTAAGGAGGAGGCTACAAGGGGCATACAATAAATTAAGGGATCTACTTCTACGGCTACTCAAGCCAAATCGGTCCGAATTACTTCCGGTGAAGTCCGTTTACAGGTCCGTTTAATAATTTTTAGGTCCAAGGCCATTCTTAGGCCGTCATACAACATTCCGGGAGGCAAAAATCAAAGAAAAGAGCTAACATGCAAAAGTTGAAGACAAGAAAGCAACAAGGCAGAGAAAATGAGACACTTCGAAGCGAGAAAGAAGCAATTAAAGGCAAGAAAGAACAATGCAAGGCCGGAAACTTACTTGATATTGACTGGATTGAAGTTTGAAACCGGAAAGAAGCCGGAAAAGCCGAAAATTCGCCTGGAAATGAAGTCTGGGACGTCGGAAATCCTCCTCGCTCACGAATAAGCTCGATCACTCACACTCGTCGATCTCTCAGATGTTCCTCGCTCTCTCGTATTTGCTCTGAAAGTTCGGATTGCGAAAAGTGTGGAATGACCGAGTGTTGACCTATTTATAGAAGGGTATCCCGGGGATACTAAACGACGCATGTCCTCGCGCCATCCGGACCGACCACGTGTCCCAGATCGACGGTCCAGATTGCGGCCGCCTGGCGAATTACCGTTTTTGCCCTCCACGCTACCGCTCCGGCTCGAAGACGCTCCCAAATCCGGGACGAATTACCTAATCGCGGCAATAAATCCGCGGCGCGAGCACCAGTCTACTCGAGACAAGCGGAGACAGATCGATGACCATGATCTGTCCTCCTCGGATCAACATCGCGAAAAATCTCAGAACCACGGAAACTCGACGGCCACGTGTCAGGGGACCGAGGAGCCGCCCATGCAGCTAGCCTCCTCGAGATTCCTTTTACACAAGTATCTCTCCGTGAGATTCTTTGCTAGCAAAAAGCGGCAGGAAGTCATTCCATTCCTTTTACACAAGTATCTCTCCGCGAGATACTTTGCTAGCAAAAACATGAATACATCTCTCCTCGAGATTCCTTTTACACAAGTATCTCTCCGCGAGATTCTTTGCTAGCAAAAAAGCGGCAGGAAGTCATTCCATTCCTTTTACACAAGTATCTCTCCGCGAGATACTTTGCTAGCAAAAACATGAATACATCTCTCCTCGAGATTCCTTTTACACAAGTGTCTCTCCGCGAGATACTTTGCAAGCAAAAAAGCGGCAGGAAGTCATTCCATTCCACTTAGGAATACTTACCCGGATCCGATCTTTTCCCAGCAAAAATACCTCTTTTCATACGGTCCGAGCAACGTCTGCTCGCACCCTATAAAAAGGGGGGGGGGAGGGAGAGATAGGAGGAGGGAAAGTTACCAAGGTGCGAATACGGAAATCTTTTTTCGCCCGCTACTAGTCGAGGCTCTGCTCGACCTCTACTTCAACATAGTTCCTCAACTATCTTCTACAAAGATAATTGGAAACTAGGGGGACATATGTTAGGGTTGAAATATGTCCAGTCCGCATGTACGAACTGGAGCGGTCTAAGAGCGCGACAAAGCATCATAGGCCGTCCCTCAAGGGGCACAACCACACCCAAGTATGTCACTAAGGTGTGGATCGACCAACATAGGGTCCGACCATCACTGGGAGGACAACCCTCAAAATAAGCTCCTCTCAAGGACAAAGCTGCCAGTGGGCTCGAGGAGCATCTCTCTCGGGCTCGAGGAGGCCTTACGTCAAGGTAACGCTCCTTGACAGAAACTGAGCAGGACACTACTCCCATCACCCACGCACAAGGAAGCCACGAGGACCACAGAGCGACCAGCCATGGTTGCTCTCCTGGGCCAAGGCCCACGGACCTCCTTAATGGGCCTGGGCCGAGGAAGGCCTCAATCCTGGCCGTACACGTGGCGTGATCCTACATGACCGGAAGATGAAGGGTCTCAAGTATAAAAGGCCCTCATTTACTCTCCAACAGTAAGCATTAACTACGTCACCCGAGCACCACTTTCACTACTCTTACTAGGGAAGCCTCACAACTCCCTACTCGTAAAGTCGCCTCTCCGGTCTGATACCTTACAGACCGGGCAAGAGATACTAACCCCCCCCCTCTAGACTATTTCAGGTACGAGGAAGCTACAAGAAGGCTCATTTCCTATCTCAGAGGGACACTACAAGAAGAAGAACTAGAAAGACTTAGAACGACGATTCATTGCGAACTTAGAAAGAAACACGATTTACCCTTCAACAGTACTGAATCAAATGTACACTTGGATTGAATTAAAAGTCACAAAGAAAGAAAGAGATTCTCTTCCCTACCTAAGGAATATTGCTATAAAATGGTTGAACATTGAAATTTTGGTAAGAAGAACTTCCATCAACAAGAAGATAAAACAAGAGCCTGATCTAATCAAGTCAATGGATGTTGCTTACTATAATGATCCTATGACCAAGAAATCCAAAAAGAAATATGGCTTGATTCCTTATGAGTATTTCTATCTCATTGCAAAGGATCAAGAAGAAGACCTTCTTTGGTTAAGGAAGATTCATGCCAACAAGGAAATTTCAGACACTCAGTTACTACATACTATCAATTGGGGCATGCACTTGTTGGTAATACACTACAAAGAGATGAATGGTGAAAACCATCACTATACTGCTTGCAAGAATGCAAGAATTATTCAACTTGATGTCCGTAAGCTACTTGAAGATTACAAGAAGGACTGTGTTGAATTCACTGCTCATGCTGAAAAGAGTGTCAAAGAGATTATTAGAGAATCATTTGCTGGAATAGAATAGACCCTTGAAAAGCTTTGTTTGCTTGTTGATTGTTTTAGTTATCTGCGAACTTTCTTGTAAACTTACTGAAAGATAACTATCAACAATGAACATTTTGACTCTTATTGGTTCTTGATTATGCAAATTATTTATGCTTACTATTTTATTATTCAAGTATGTTTGCACTAATCAACTGATTTTATTCAACATCAGGAACCTCTAAAAGGGTAACAATTAATTTAGCCATGGATTGCTAAGATCAAAAAGGGGGAAATGTGTTAGGAAACTTGTAATTTTGATGAGCAATTAACCATGCTAAATTAAGGAAAGTCCAGTAACTAGTACTCTTAAGGTCCATAAGTATTTAGAATTTTAAGGACATTGTAAAAGAGGAAGGTTTGCTTAAAGACTTAGTGTAGGTACTAGTTAGGTTCTTAAGCTTGCTGATGATGTACTTTGTTTTTACAAACGAACTATTGAAGACATAGAACCGCTAAGAAAGTTGAAGATTCGAAGACTGAAAACTTAGAAGAATTCTGAGACAGGTATCTACAAAGGCACATGTTGCTTCAGAAAGTGAGAATTTCAGCAACAACTTGCATAATTGAAAATCTATATGATAGAGTAGGTTGTGCTTGCTGAAACTGAGATCAACCACTTGCTGACAACATATGTGACCTCCTTGCTGAAGAGTACTTGCATTTTGGCTCCAACGTTGATGAATGTGTATTTTACACTTTCATTCGAGTCTTTTTCACCTATTTTAGCTATCCTCTATGTTAATTTAGCTATATTTTAGTACATTTTATTAGAATAGTGTCACGTTTCCCTTTAGTTTTTATTTTATAGGTTTTGGTTGAAATTCGGAGATTTCTGGACAAATATATTAAAGTTGACAAGGAATTGGTGTTCCAGAAGCCTATTTGGAGTATGTGAAGGTTTCCGGATAGGATTTGGAGTCTAGGGGTCGAATCTGGAGGTTAGAAGGCCATTAGAAGTCTGAAACCGAGTCCGAAAAGATGAAGAAATCCAAATCCGCGTCGAAAAATGCGGAATTCTGCGAAAAAGGCGGGGGCGAACTGCCCCAGAAGAATTTCGGGGCCTATATATAGAGTTCAGTTTTTCTCCGAAAATCATATCTTTCCAAGCCTACTTTCTCACCTCTCTCTATAGTTTTAGGTAGGAACTTCCCGGGGCCTGTCCTGGGAGTTCCGTAGCTTAGGGGATACTTTTTCATAGCAGATTGGAGCGCGTAGGATCGCAATCATCCGGAGATTGACAACCTTCGGTAACTTTGTATCTTACAGTTTTTATCTACTTATTTTATCTTCTTTCAATATGTTTTCTTCTATGATTTCTATTGATTGCATGCATAATATGAGTAGCTAAACTTATCATTGGTGGTAGTATGTGAATTCTTAGCGAGGGAAGATAATCATGCTAATGGCTATATCGCGCATTATACTCCGTGTCATTGCTTTATTTCGTTGATCAGTTGTAATCAAAATTCTCGTATGTTGTATTGATCATTATGCACGATTGGACACTAGTCGACCATCAGACCAATTATATTCGTAGTGTTGAATAATTACGGAACACATTAGGACAGCCGTGATTGACTAGTCAGACCAGATTATCTTCGTAGTGCTTAATACTTGCAACATGACACTAGATTGATTCAAAGATCTCTAAGCAAGACCGAGGAATTTATGCATGATTATCGACTCATTATGCTAAGAAGGACCATACTATCACCAATCTCCATTATCTGCTAGAAACCCCCTATTGCTATCTATCTGCTGTTTTATATTATCTTGTTAAATAGATAAAGCAAGTTATAGTCCTGAGAGAACGACACTCGAGTCATTCTGCTACTACACTACGGTTTTCGTTGTAGTTGTGGATTGCCTTTGGCTAAATAACAAATATTATTTTCTGAATCGAGACCCGACAAATCTCCGTTCATCAAACGTTCATATTTGAATTTGATTCAAAAGAACATTAAATGCAAAGTAGGCACGCGAAGAACATGAAGACAAGAAGACAAATGAAGTACGCTGCTGAAAGTACAAAAGCAAGATAGTGACATCTTAAGGTACAAAGCCTTAGAATTTGAAATTCAAACGGCTCCCTTGAGACACTATAAATAGAGGTCATCAGGCAAGGGTAGAAGGTGTGTCAACAACGTGATCAAACTCTAACTTGTGCTTTAAACACTCAAATCCTTCTCTACTCTTTGCTGCCTATTGAACCGTTCCAAGACTTAAGCTTGAAACAAAAGCTACGTGGGAAGAAGTAGAATATTCACGGCTAAGAAATTAGTTAAGTGTTATTTCTTTCGAACAAGAACAAGTCTTGACACCAGAAACAATCAAGCTTGCTTACTGCAAAGTATTACAAGTTGTGTTTCTTTGGATAACTTGTTATAGCTGAAAAGTTATACTTGTTGAAGGGTAATTCGTACTTCTTCCTTAGTTCGCAGTAGGTCGTCAAAATATACTATTCAAGTCCTTTTCATGTAGTCTTCCTCTTATGTTCTCAGGAATCCTTCATGTACCTTCCTCGTACCTGAAAGAGACTAGAGGGGGGTTAGTGTCTCTTGTCTGGTCTGTAGGATATCAGACCGGAGTGACGACTTTACGTGTAGGGAGCTGAGGACTTCCCTAGTGAGAGAAATATTGCGTGTAGGTGAGTGGTAGGTGAGAGCTCTGAATGCTTACCCAGCGGATAATGAATGAGCCCCTTATATACTTGTAGTATATTATTGTCACTTTATGTAGGATCGTGACAAGTGTCCGGCCGAGATTGAAACCTTCCTTGGCCCAAGCCCATTAAGGAGGTCCATGGGCTTTGGCCCAAACATCTTGACTAGGGTTGAGAGGGCAATATTGACTTTTTGGGTCCCATGGAGTAATCTGGAAGACGGGTCCCATAGGGAGCGACCATGGGTGGTCGCCTTTGGTCCTCGTGCCTTCCTCTTACGTTCGTGGTCCGAGTAGTGCTCTGCCTAGTTTCTCTTGGAGGGTGTCACCTTGACGTAAGGTCCTCCTCGAGCCCTAGTGATGCTCCTCGAGCCCAACAACTGCATTGTCCTTGTAGTGAGCTTATCTTGAGGGTTGGCCTCTTAGTGGTGGTCGGACCGTATGTTGGTCGAGCCACACCTTAGTGACATACTTGGGTATGGTCGCGCCCCTTGAGGGACGGACCTTGATGCTTTGTCACGCTCTTAGACCGCACCAGTTCCTACATGCGGACTGGACATATTTTAACACCAACATATGTCCCCCTAGTTTCCAAGTATCTTTGTCGAAGATAGTTGACGAACTATGTTGAAGTAGAGGTCGAGCAGAGCCTCGACTAGTAGTGGGCGAAAAAAGATTTTCGTATTCGCGCCTTGGTGCCTTTCCCTCCTCCTATCTCTCCCTTCCCCCCCCCTTTTTATAGGGTGCGAGCAGATGTTGCTCGGACCTTATAAAAGTGGTATATTTACTGGGCAGAGATCTGATCCGGGTAAGTGTTCCTTGGTAGAAATAGGTTATTCGATTTTTTGCCTCTTCGCTATCTTCTTTGTAAATTATCTCGAGGAGACAATTGTGAGTAAATGGAATGGAATGACTTCCTTCCGTCTTTTTCTTTCGGCCATTTCTCGAGAAGCTTCATGAGAAAGTGGTTCCTCGGTACTGTAAAAAGTAATCCTTCAATTTTTCTCCTTGGATGAATGGTCTCTCGTCTCTTTTCATTTTATCCACGTGACACGGTCCTCGCTCCACGGATTATCTGGTGTGATTTGGTAATCCGCGTTCACCTGGGAAAGGGTGTCGGAGCGTGGAGGGTAAATCGGTAAATCCATCAGGCGGCTGTGAGCTGGGCCGTTAATAGTGGACACGTGTTCGGTCCAGATGGAGCGAGGGGCACTGACGGTTCGAATTCCTGGGATACCCTTCTATAAATAGTGGATGACCGATTCATTTCTCACTTTTCCGAAAAATTTTCACCTAGAGCACTTAAGAGAGCGAGGAGTAAATTATTTAGATCGAGGAGCAATTCAGGCGACCGAAAGTACTCTTTTCCGGCGGATTCCTTCCTTTTCCGAGTTCTTTTCCGTCTTCAACCACTTTAACAAGTAAGTTAGTCTACTAATGTGCACAAAATAACTTGAACGTATGCTTTACTTCTTTGCCTTTTTACTTTGCCGTTACGAGGGCGTACGCCCTCCGCCTTTCTCCGTCGCCTGAGCCCTTGTCGGTGTACGGCGGGCTTGAGAATGAACCAAGGACTTAAAAAAACTTAAAAATGATCGTAATTTGCATGCTTTAATTGAACCGTAGGTTCGCATGCCTTAATCTCACCGTAGATTTTGCATGCCTCCCCTTTTTCAAGTTCTGTAAATCCCCTTCGCCTTCTTAGATTTTCCATTAAAGCTGTTAAGTATGATAATTGTAGAGTATGGTGATTTTTTGTAGCTCGTCGATATTTGAGCGGTTGGTCGCTCCTCTTTTGTTCGTCTTCATATGCTTTTCAATCCTCGATCATTGTTGTCTTTATGCTTCCTTCGTAATTTTGCTCTTCGCTCTGCTTTTAGAGTAACTTCTTTTTAATTATGCTCTTTTTGAGATTTTTCTCCGTTCGGGAGGTCGAACATAATCAATATACATAAATGGACCTCTCGGACTATCACCACCCATCCTTACTCTCTTTTATGGCCTACCATTTAGGATGTCCGAGAGGAGCGACGACAGTCAAAACCGTCACGACGCTCTCGACTACGGGACCGAGTAGGATACGTCCGCGGAGACCTCCTTGTCGGCAACTTTCCTTGATCAGAAAATGGAGCTTCCCTCGGATCACAAAGAGCTTGGCAAGCCATCCGAGGAGGTTGATAGCGAGGAAGGTGATGATGCCGACGAGTTCGAGGAGGGTGAAGAAAACTAGGAATCTGGAGAAGATGATGATTTTGAGGAGGAGGAAGAGGCCGACGAGTATCGTCTGCAAGTCCGTAGGAGACGAAGAGATGATGATGCAACTTTTATCGACGACCGTACTGAGGCGGAAGGTGGTCCGCCCGACAATGGCGTCTCGGCTGCAATGATAAGCCAGGCTGCTCAAGTCCTCGGAAGAGGCTATGGTACTCGGGCTAATGCTGACCCATTGCCTATCCGTGTAGAAGACATGGATGATACCGAGCAGCCGACTCCCAAATTAGCTTGGTTCGAGGAGGGCGAAGGATCCATCCAAAAAGGTGAGGATAATGAGGTAGAGGAGCTTGATTCGCCTAGAGTGAGCCGTAGATCGGAATTTCCTCCTAAAACTACTCGTCGCACAGTTATTAGTGACGATGATGATTCTCCTGTGATGATGTTCGATCTTCATGGGAATGAAGATGGTCCGAGCAAAAATCCGCCATCTCCTTCCCTTTCCGAGATGAACAGAATATCCCAAAGGGACTTGCTAATTTGATGAACGCGCGGATTGGCAGTTCCGGATTATCAAATAAATTTGTTATTTAGCCAAAGGCAATTCACAACTACAACGAAAACCGTAGTGTAGCAGTAGAATAACCTCGAGTGTCGATCTCTAAGGACTATAACTAGCTTTATCTAATCTAATTTAGAATATAAAACAGCAGACGATTTAGCAAAGGTTTTTCTTAACAGATAATGGAGATTGGTGATAGTATGGTCCTTCAAAGCATAACAGGTTAATAATCATGCATAAATTCCTCGATTTTGCATAGAGATCTTTGATCAATGAATTGTCCAGTTGCAATTATCAAACACTACGAAGATATAGATTTAGATAGGTCGAAGACCAATGAATTGTCCAATTGTGTGCAATAATTAATCAACAATACGAAGATAGAGATTTAGATAGATCAAAGAAATAAAGCAATAACTCAGAGTATAATGCGCGATATAGCCATTACCTAAGAATTCACATACTACCACCAACGAGAAGTTTAGCTACTCATAGTTGTCATGCAATCAACAGAAATCATAGAAGAAAACATGTTGAAAGATATATAAAAATAAGTAGAAAAACTGTAAGATACAATGTTACCGAAGGTTGTTAGTCTCCGAAGAATCGCGATCATACAAGCTCCAAATTGCTAAGAAAAAGTATCTCCTAATCTATGAACCCCCAGAACAGGCTCTGGGAAGTTCCTACCTAAAACTACAGAGAAAGGTGAGAGAAAAGGTCTGGAAAAGTATGAAAATCGGAGAAACACTGAGCAACTATATATAGGCTTCGAAATAGTGTGGGGCGAAGGGCCCCACACACCGGGCGAGTCGCCTGGTGTGGGGCGATTCGCCCCACATCCCGGGCGATTCGCCCGGGAGTAAATTTCGAGAATTTAAGCGTTTTCGACGCGTTTTTGGATTTCTTCCCCTTTCCGGACTCGGTTTCTGACTTCTAGTGGCCTTCTAACCTCCAAATTCGACCCCTAGACTTCAAATCCTATCCGGAAACCTTCAGATACTCCAAATAGGCTTCTGGAACAACAATTCCTTGTCAACTTCAATATAATTTCCCGGAAAACCTCGTTTTTCAACCAAAACCTGTAAAATAAAAACTAAAGGGAAACGTGACACTATTCTAATAAAATGCACTAAAATATAGCTAAATTAACATAGAGGATAGCTAAAATAGGTGAAAAAGACTCAAATGAAGTGTAAAATACACATTCATCATCACTCAAGAGCAATATTACATCGAGGACGTGGTCCCATATCAAACCATAGATCCTCAGGAAATGGATTTCACTTTCCCGGCGGTTAACAATGTCCGTCCTCCATATCCTATTGAAGTGGCCGACGAGAGGGAACGGGTCGAGGAGCGCGAGTGTAAGCGTAAACGGGTTGAGGAGGTCCCACCATCCGATGATGATGAAGAGGCTGATCATGCTCCGAGAAAAGCTCCCAAGAAGCCGAGGAAGAACACTTCTCGGTCAAAGAAGAAACAGGCCGCTCCCGCGAATGATAACAAGCTCACCGTGGCAAGCGGTAAAAAGTTTACACGCGGCCCACTTGATGTAGATCTCCCTGATCCAGAGGGCGAGAAGAATGAAGATGGCCTGATCCCAACTACTGCTTCCACAGTTAAGGAAGAAGAGATTCCTGCAATTAGGCAGAAGTACAGGTTGAGGAAGAAGACGCTCGACATCCTCGCGCCAAAGAAGGATCAGACATTTTATAATGCACCTCCTGGCTATATGGCCGTGCATCTCTTGTCGGTCGACCGAGGATGGGTCCTTCCCTTCTGTGACCCTTTGAAGTATATCATCAACCAATTGGGAATCGCTCCCTGGCAACTTTTCCCAAGTGCGTTTGGCACACTTATTTGTTTTGGGGTTTTCTGTAAGAAACTTGGGATCCCTGTTAACTTTCCTAATTTCAACCAGCTCTTCCGAGTTTCGAAGAGCTCGGGGAACAAGTTCTTCTATTACTTCAATGCCCGGCCTGGCCTTGGCTTTATCATGGACGCGCCTACGTCCTCGGGCTACAAGTTGTTTCACAGATACATCTATGTGAAGAAGAAGAAACTCCCCGGGATGACCGATGAGGATGCAAAGTGGGGGGTTCCGAAGCACTTTTATCGAGGACCCATATATGATAGATACCCCCTTCCAGCTGAACTGGACCCTTGGGTTTTGTAGCTCGAGGAGAAGAATTCCCGTGAAGACCCGGAGAAATACTTTTATTGGGGGTTGGTGTTGCAACCTCTCCCCTAATTGGCCGGTCTTTCCCCTCCGGTTTACACTGGGTACAAGGGTTCGAAGTATACCGATGATATCCTCTCCGGTAACTAACTCGAGGACTATGCTTGGAATGCCTTTACTTGTTTTGTATGCTTTCTTTATGATATTTTGATACTCTTCGCTCTTCTAACTTCTAACTCCTTCGAACTTGCAGATTACTGGTTCTAGTGGATCATGTCGAAGACGCTTGAAGCCAAAGAGGAGAAACGAAGAAAGCAACGCCTGGCCAGCAAGAATACAAAGATCCTCGGTTCGCTGGACATCAGTCATCCGAAGAGCGCGGCTGAGCATCGCGATACTTTGGTGCAAGAGGGGCTCCTAGTGGTCGAGGACCCGGTCGAGGCGATGAAGAAGAAGGCCGAGGAATATGCAGCGACTCGTAAGAAAGCCGAGGAAGGTGCGGGTGGCAACCCAGAAAAGCGGCCTAAGGAAGGGCCGCTCCACAGAAGAAGACCGGTGCGAAGAGGCTCATAAACTTGGGTGGGAGCGACGAGCCTGCTCGAAAAAGAGAAAAAGCAGCCCTGGATATCGACCAGGATGCAGTGATAAAGTGCCTCGTCCAACTTTCTGATTTAGATCGCGCTCACAACCTCAGTCTCTGCGCGCTGCAGGTACTTTCTTTTAATTTGTACAAGTTTTTTCTTCCGCTTCTCGCTCTTTTCATCAAAAGATATCATTTTTAACTTCTATCGTTCTTTGCAGCTCAAGAACCTCAAGGAGGCCTATGGCCATGTGGCGGATCGCTCCGATATCGGTCAACTGATCGAGGATCTTGAGAATATGGTTGAAGCAGAGAAGACGAAGAACAAGGTCGCGAGGGAGGAGGTCAGAAAGGCTCATGCCAAGGTGGACCAGCTCGAGAAGGAGTTAGACCGATAGAAAGAGAGGACCCAAGGCTATAAGGGCGGCTATGCAACCTTGTCGATCTGCATGCAAAAGTTCAAGGATAGCATGCTGTCCTTCCTTCTCAGTAGTTGGCTCGAGACTGCCCAGTCTTTTATGGAGTCCGCCACATACAAGCTTGCTACCCTAGACATTAGGGACTCATCTCACGAGGGGGGTTTCTTCTCTTGTATCAGGCAACTTAAGCGGGTCAATCTCCTGCCTGAAGACTTTGATGTGGACGCTCGCGAGGACATGCATGCAGGCCGGAGAGAGGACCTGTCCCGGTATCCCAACGATGTCCCTACAGATGAGATGGATCACGCCTGTGAATTTGGGGAGCTGGTGACCAATCTGGAAGTCCCATATCCGAGCAAGCCCTCTTATCTTCCGCGATGGGTTGCAGAATGTCTAAGGGTTGGATTGCTTCTTCCGTTTGAGAAGCCTCCTCTTTGCAACGCCAATTGAATTCAGATTAACCAACAAGTTATGGGGTGCGAGGAGGGATTCGTGGAGCCAGAGCTTGTCACTTATGCCAATGCTATCAAGGAGGCTCGCGAGAAGGATCGCGACGGGAACTTGCATTCTCTGCAGAGTCCTAACCGAGCAGGCCCATTGATAAATGTGTATTTTACACTTTAATTTGAGTCTTTTTCACCTATTTTAGCTATCCTCTATGTTAATTTAGCTATATTTTAGTGCATTTTATTAGAATAGTGTCACGTTTCCCTTTAGATTTTATTTTTCTGGTTTTGGTTGAAAACGAGGATTTCCGGGCAATTATATTGAAGTTGACAGGGAATTGGTGTTCCAGAAGCCTATTTGGAGTATCTGAAGGTTTCCGGATAGGATTTGGAGTCTAGGGGTCGAATCTGGAGGTTAGAAGGCCACTAGAAGTCAAAAACTGAGTCCGAAAAGGGGAAGAAATCCAAAAACGCGGAATTCCGCGAGATTTTCTCCCGGACGAACCGCCCGGGATGTGGGGCGAATCGCCCCACACCGGCGAATCGCCCGGTGTGTGGGGCGAATTGCCCCACACTATTTCGTAGCCTATATATAGTTGCTCAGTTTTCTCCGAAATTCATACTTTTCCAGACCTATTCTCTCACCTTTCTCTGTAGCTTTAGGTAGGGACTTCCCAGAGCCTGTTCTGGGGGTTCGTAGCTTAGGAGACACTTTTTCATAGTAGATTGGAGCTTGTAGGATCGCAATTCTTCGTAGATTGACAACCTTCGGTAACATTGTATCTTACAGTTTATTCTACTTATTTTTATATATCTTTCAACATGTTTTCTTCTATGATTCTGTTGATTGCATGCCTATTATGAGTATCTAAACTTATCGTTGGTGGTAGTATGTGATTTCTTAGCGAAGGGAAGATAATCATGCTAATGGCTATATCGCGCATTATACTCCGTGTTATTGCTTTATTTCGTTGATCAGGCTCAGCCTAAATTCTCGTATGTTGTATTAATTATTATGCACAATTGGACCCTCGTCGACCTATGCGCATGTATATCTTTGTAGTGTTGAATAATTACGGAACACAATAGGACAATAGAGATTGACTTGTCAGTATCATTATCTTCGTAGTGCTTAATAATTGCAACATGACATTAGATTGATCAAAGATCTCCATGCAAGACCGAGGAATTTACGAATGATTATTGACCCGTTATGCTTTGAAGGATCATACTATCACCAATCTCCATTATCTGTTAGAAAAACCTCAGCTATTAGGTCTGCTGTTTTTATATTCTTTAGTTAAATAGATAAAGCTAGTTATAGTCCTGAGAGAACGACACTCGAGTCATTCTACTGCTACACTACGGTTTTCGTTGTAGTTGTGGATTGCCTTTGGCTAGATAACAAATTTATTTGCTGAATTGGGACCCGACAACCCCACGTTCATCAAATTGGCGCCGTTGCCGGGGACTATACTCCTTTATTCTGTTTAATTTGTTTATATTTTCAGCTTTCGATTTCTAATTCTATTAGTTTTAGTTTTCCTTTTTAATCTCTCTCTAATACTGCTTTCCTAGTCTGTTACAGATAGTGTATGCCGCATACACGATCTGAAGGAACACCGCTTGCTGATTCAATTGCTGAGATCGACAGAGTGTACCACCAAAGAAGGCGACTACTTCAAAGGCGTGCACTAGAGGAAATAGAGGATACCGATTTCTCTGAATCTCTACACAGTCTTTTCAAGGAAATCGACGGAATGGCAGAAGCTAGACCACTGAAAGCATGGGTTCAACCCACCAAGGATCGTATGAGGGGACCAGTGATTGTTCTTTCGTCTGCAACTCGAGATCTGGAAATCAAGAACCACGCATTCCAACAACTTCCGAGGTTCTACGGCTTATCAAGGGAAGATGTGATGGGGTACTTGCACGATATCGATGATTTCGTCAACCAACTCCCACGACCCGGAGCTGAAATAACAACGGATGAGTTGAGGATGAAGGTTTTTGCTATGGGACTTGGCGACAGAGCCAAGTCATGGTTGAGTTCTCTACCAGCAGGCTCGCTGGACACTTGGGAGAAGGTTTTTTCAGCTTTCATGAAGAAATATCCCTCACTCCTTGACTACCGCGCTAAAGGCGCAAATCACTGGATTCAAGCAGGACTATGATGAGACCATCTACACCGCGTTTGAGAGGTTCCAAGATCTCACGAACAAGGGCCCTCACCATGGTTTTGAGCTTTCTGACCTAGTCCAACACTTCTACAATGGACTAACCTTCGAGAACCAACAAGTGGTGGATTTCCAATGCCGAGGAAATATTTGGGAGGAAACCGCAGAAGTCGTCTGGGCAGTTTTCGAAAGGCTTGCTAAGGGTTCGCAGTTCAAGGACCAAGAGCAATGGTTAGGAGACGTGGAACTGAAGCTCCACCGACTCAAGAAGCCCCTATGTATAGGGGGGATGGGGATCAATTCGAGTGCTTTACCAACGAATTGAAGCAAGTCCTCAAGAGCGCCACCGGAACAACTGTTTCGAATGAAGTATGCCAAATATGCAAGAACTATGGCATGGGGCTCATATGTGTAGATCGGAGCTTGCATATGATGATGGCAATTGGGCTCGAGGAGGCGAAGAGGAAGCCTTGCTACGGAGTTTGGTACTCAAGAAGTTAGCTACGGACAAGACGGTAGGAATCCTCGAGGTGGATTTTGAGAAGAGGATTCCAAAAAATTTATGGCCCTAACCAATCTATGGCCCTCAAGGATATGCACGGCTAACCAACTTATGGCCCTGACCAAGACCGTAGTAGGCTAAACTATGGTAATGATCACTGCGGAAACCCCGCTCCGAAAGGCCACCGAAGTCGAAGTGGCCTCAATGATGGAGAACTTGCAAAGATGGTTGATCACAACCAAATTTTCTAAACGTTATGAAGAAGATTCTGAG
>JAHHQI010000381.1:0-20983 GCA_028274465.1 Plantago ovata | reverse complement strand
AAATGGAAGACATACACTCATTCTTTACATGGGATGTATGCTTTCACATACTACCTAAAGCAATAGAAAAGTTGGAAGAATATCATAGCTGACAGCTAGTTTGTAAGGGTATTGGAAAGGTTAGTTTCAACTATAGTACTTGTAGTTAGTTCTCTCGTTGTTTGAGGAAGGAGATATCAAGTGGAACCAATCTAAATAAATCTAACTATCTAGTATTGTTTCTAGATAAAGGGAAGACATACAACTCATTCTTTACATGGGATTGTATCTTTCATCTACCTAAAGCATAGAAAGTGGATGAATGAATCAATAGATGACTCTAGTTTGTAAGGGTATGTAAAGTTAGTTTCAACTATAGTACTTGTAGTTAGTTGTCTCTGGATGTGTGTGAAGGAGATATCATAGTGGAACACTCTAAATAGCAATCTAACTAATCTAGTTATCTAGTAGTTGTTCTAGATAAAGGGAAGACATACAACTCATTCTTTACATGGGATTGTATCTTTCATCTACCTAAAGCAATAGAAAGTGGATGAATGAATCAATAGATGACATCTAGTTTTTAAGGGTATTGGAAAGGTTAGTTTCAACTATAGTACTTGTAGTTAGTTGTCTCCTATGTTTGATGAAGGAGATATAATAGTGGAACACTCTAAATAGCAATCTAACTAATCTAGTTATCTAGTAGTTGTTCTAGATAAAGGGAAGACATAAAACTCATTCTTTACATGGGATTGTATCTTTCATCTACCTAAAGCAATAGAAAGTGGATGAATGAATCAATAGATGACATCTAGTTTGTAAGGGTATTGGAAAGGTTAGTTTCAACTATAGTACTTGTAGTTAGTTCTCTCGTATGTTTGAGGAAGGAGATATCATAGTGGAACACAATCTAACAATCTAACTATCTAGTAGTTGTTCTAGATAGAGGGAAGACATACAACTCATTCTTTACATGGGATTGTATCTTTCATCTACCTAAAGCAATAGAAAGTGGATGAATGAATCAATAGATGACATCTAGTTTGTAAGGGTATTGGAAAGGTTAGTTTCAACTATAGTACTTGTAGTTAGTTCTCTCCTATGTTTGAGGAAGGAGATATCATAGTGGAACACTCTAAATAGCAATCTAACTAATCTAGTTATCTAGTAGTTGTTCTAGATAAAGGGAAGACATACAACTCATTCTTTACATGGATTGTATCTTTCATCTACCTAAACCAATAGAAAGTGGATGAATGAATCAATAGATGACATCTAGTTTTTAAGGGTATTGGAAAGGTTAGTTTCAACTATAGTACTTGTAGTTAGTTCTCTCCTATGTTTGAGGAAGGAGATATCATAGTGGAACACTCTAAATAGCAATCTAACTAATCTAGTTATCTAGTAGTTGTTCTAGATAAAGGGAAGACATACAACTCATTCTTTACATGGGATTGTATCTTTCATCTACCTAAAGCAATAGAAACTGGATGAATGAATCAATAGATGACATCTAGTTTGTAAGGGTATTGGAAAGGTTAGTTTCAACTATAGTACTTGTAGTTAGTTGTCTCCTATGTTTGATGAAGGAGATATCATAGTGGAACACTCTAAATAGCAATCTAACTAATCTAGTTATCTAGTAGTTGTTCTAGATAAAGGGAAGACATACAACTCATTCTTTACATGGGATTGTATCTTTCATCTACCTAAAGCAATAGAAAGTGGATGAATGAATCAATAGATGACATCTAGTTTGTAAGGGTATTGGAAAGGTTAGTTTCAACTATAGTACTTGTAGTTAGTTCTCTCCTATGTTTGAGGAAGGAGATATCATAGTGGAACACTCTAAATAGCATCTAACAATCTAGTTATCTAGTAGTTGTTCTAGATAGAGGGAAGACATACAACTCATTCTTTACATGGGATTGTATCTTTCATCTACCTAAAGCAATAGAAAGTGGATGAATGAATCAATAGATGACATCTAGTTTGTAAGGGTATTGGAAAGGTTAGTTTCAACTATAGTACTTGTAGTTAGTTGTCTCCTATGTTTGATGAAGGAGATATCATAGTGGAACACTCTAAATAGCAATCTAACTAATCTAGTTATCTAGTAGTTGTTCTAGATAAAGGGAAGACATACAACTCATTCTTTACATGGGATTGTATCTTTCATCTACCTAAACCAATAGAAAGTGGATGAATGAATCAATAGATGACATCTAGTTTGTAAGGGTATTGGAAAGGTTAGTTTCAACTATAGTACTTGTAGTTAGTTGTCTCCTATGTTTGATGAAGGAGATATAATAGTGGAACACTCTAAATAGCAATCTAACTAATCTAGTTATCTAGTAGTTGTTCTAGATAAAGGGAAGACATACAACTCATTCTTTACATGGGATTGTATCTTTCATCTACCTAAAGCAATAGAAAGTGGATGAATGAATCAATAGATGACATCTAGTTTGTAAGGGTATTGGAAAGGTTAGTTTCAACTATAGTACTTGTAGTTAGTTCTCTCGTATGTTTGAGGAAGGAGATATCATAGTGGAACACAATCTAACAAATCTAACTATCTAGTAGTTGTTCTAGATAGAGGGAAGACATACAACTCATTCTTTACATGGGATTGTATCTTTCATCTACCTAAAGCAATAGAAACTGGATGAATGAATCAATAGATGACATCTAGTTTGTAAGGGTATTGGAAAGGTTAGTTTCAACTATAGTACTTGTAGTTAGTTCTCTCCTATGTTTGAGGAAGGAGATATCATAGTGGAACACTCTAAATAGCAATCTAACTAATCTAGTTATCTAGTAGTTGTTCTAGATAAAGGGAAGACATACAACTCATTCTTTACATGGGATTGTATCTTTCATCTACCTAAAGCAATAGAAAGTGGATGAATGAATCAATAGATGACATCTAGTTTGTAAGGGTATTGGAAAGGTTAGTTTCAACTATAGTACTTGTAGTTAGTTCTCTCCTATGTTTGAGGAAGGAGATATCATAGTGGAACACTCTAAATAGCAATCTAACTAATCTAGTTATCTAGTAGTTGTTCTAGATAAAGGGAAGACATACAACTCATTCTTTACATGGGATTGTATCTTTCATCTACCTAAAGCAATAGAAAGTGGATGAATGAATCAATAGATGACATCTAGTTTGTAAGGGTATTGGAAAGGTTAGTTTCAACTATAGTACTTGTAGTTAGTTCTCTCCTATGTTTGATGAAGGAGATATCATAGTGGAACACTCTAAATAGCAATCTAACTAATCTAGTTATCTAGTAGTTGTTCTAGATAAAGGGAAGACATACAACTCATTCTTTACATGGGATTGTATCTTTCATCTACCTAAAGCAATAGAAAGTGGATGAATGAATCAATAGATGACATCTAGTTTGTAAGGGTATTGGAAAGGTTAGTTTCAACTATAGTACTTGTAGTTAGTTCTCTCCTATGTTTGAGGAAGGAGATATCATAGTGGAACACAATCTAACAAATCTAACTATCTAGTAGTTGTTCTAGATAGAGGGAAGACATACAACTCATTCTTTACATGGGATTGTATCTTTCATCTACCTAAAGCAATAGAAACTGGATGAATGAATCAATAGATGACATCTAGTTTGTAAGGGTATTGGAAAGGTTAGTTTCAACTATAGTACTTGTAGTTAGTTGTCTCCTATGTTTGATGAAGGAGATATCATAGTGGAACACTCTAAATAGCAATCTAACTAATCTAGTTATCTAGTAGTTGTTCTAGATAAAGGGAAGACATACAACTCATTCTTTACATGGGATTGTATCTTTCATCTACCTAAAGCAATAGAAAGTGGATGAATGAATCAATAGATGACATCTAGTTTTTAAGGGTATTGGAAAGGTTAGTTTCAACTATAGTACTTGTAGTTAGTTGTCTCCTATGTTTGATGAAGGAGATATAATAGTGGAACACTCTAAATAGCAATCTAACTAATCTAGTTATCTAGTAGTTGTTCTAGATAAAGGGAAGACATAAAACTCATTCTTTACATGGGATTGTATCTTTCATCTACCTAAAGCAATAGAAAGTGGATGAATGAATCAATAGATGACATCTAGTTTGTAAGGGTATTGGAAAGGTTAGTTTCAACTATAGTACTTGTAGTTAGTTCTCTCCTATGTTTGAGGAAGGAGATATCATAGTGGAACACAATCTAACAAATCTAACTATCTAGTAGTTGTTCTAGATAAAGGGAAGACATACAACTCATTCTTTACATGGGATTGTATCTTTCATCTACCTAAAGCAATAGAAAGTGGATGAATGAATCAATAGATGACATCTAGTTTGTAAGGGTATTGGAAAGGTTATTTCAACTATAGTACTTGTAGTTAGTTCTCTCCTATGTTTGAGGAAGGAGATATCATAGTGGAACACTCTAAATAGCAATCTAACTAATCTAGTTATCTAGTAGTTGTTCTAGATAAAGGGAAGACATACAACTCATTCTTTACATGGGATTGTATCTTTCATCTACCTAAAGCAATAGAAAGTGGATGAATGAATCAATAGATGACATCTAGTTTTTAAGGGTATTGGAAAGGTTAGTTTCAACTATAGTACTTGTAGTTAGTTCTCTCCTATGTTTGAGGAAGGAGATATCATAGTGGAACACTCTAAATAGCAATCTAACTAATCTAGTTATCTAGTAGTTGTTCTAGATAAAGGGAAGACATACAACTCATTCTTTACATGGGATTGTATCTTTCATCTACCTAAAGCAATAGAAACTGGATGAATGAATCAATAGATGACATCTAGTTTGTAAGGGTATTGGAAAGGTTAGTTTCAACTATAGTACTTGTAGTTAGTTGTCTCCTATGTTTGATGAAGGAGATATCATAGTGGAACACTCTAAATAGCAATCTAACTAATCTAGTTATCTAGTAGTTGTTCTAGATAAAGGGAAGACATACAACTCATTCTTTACATGGGATTGTATCTTTCATCTACCTAAAGCAATAGAAAGTGGATGAATGAATCAATAGATGACATCTAGTTTGTAAGGGTATTGGAAAGGTTAGTTTCAACTATAGTACTTGTAGTTAGTTCTCTCCTATGTTTGAGGAAGGAGATATCATAGTGGAACACAATCTAACAAATCTAACTATCTAGTAGTTGTTCTAGATAGAGGGAAGACATACAACTCATTCTTTACATGGGATTGTATCTTTCATCTACCTAAAGCAATAGAAACTGGATGAATGAATCAATAGATGACATCTAGTTTGTAAGGGTATTGGAAAGGTTAGTTTCAACTATAGTACTTGAAGTTAGTTGTCTCCTATGTTTGATGAAGGAGATATCATAGTGGAACACTCTAAATAGCAATCTAACTAATCTAGTTATCTAGTAGTTGTTCTAGATAAAGGGAAGACATACAACTCATTCTTTACATGGGATTGTATCTTTCATCTACCTAAACCAATAGAAAGTGGATGAATGAATCAATAGATGACATCTAGTTTGTAAGGGTATTGGAAAGGTTAGTTTCAACTATAGTACTTGTAGTTAGTTGTCTCCTATGTTTGATGAAGGAGATATAATAGTGGAACACTCTAAATAGCAATCTAACTAATCTAGTTATCTAGTAGTTGTTCTAGATAAAGGGAAGACATACAACTCATTCTTTACATGGGATTGTATCTTTCATCTACCTAAAGCAATAGAAACTGGATGAATGAATCAATAGATGACATCTAGTTTGTAAGGGTATTGGAAAGGTTAGTTTCAACTATAGTACTTGTAGTTAGTTGTCTCCTATGTTTGATGAAGGAGATATCATAGTGGAACACTCTAAATAGCAATCTAACTAATCTAGTTATCTAGTAGTTGTTCTAGATAAAGGGAAGACATACAACTCATTCTTTACATGGGATTGTATCTTTCATCTACCTAAACCAATAGAAAGTGGATGAATGAATCAATAGATGACATCTAGTTTTTAAGGGTATTGGAAAGGTTATTTTCAACTATAGTACTTGTAGTTAGTTGTCTCCTATGTTTGATGAAGGAGATATAATAGTGGAACACTCTAAATAGCAATCTAACTAATCTAGTTATCTAGTAGTTGTTCTAGATAAAGGGAAGACATAAAACTCATTCTTTACATGGGATTGTATCTTTCATCTACCTAAAGCAATAGAAAGTGGATGAATGAATCAATAGATGACATCTAGTTTGTAAGGGTATTGGAAAGGTTAGTTTCAACTATAGTACTTGTAGTTAGTTCTCTCGTATGTTTGAGGAAGGAGATATCATAGTGGAACACAATCTAACAAATCTAACTATCTAGTAGTTGTTCTAGATAGAGGGAAGACATACAACTCATTCTTTACATGGGATTGTATCTTTCATCTACCTAAAGCAATAGAAACTGGATGAATGAATCAATAGATGACATCTAGTTTGTAAGGGTATTGGAAAGATTAGTTTCAACTATAGTACTTGTAGTTAGTTCTCTCCTATGTTTGAGGAAGGAGATATCATAGTGGAACACTCTAAATAGCAATCTAACTAATCTAGTTATCTAGTAGTTGTTCTAGATAAAGGGAAGACATACAACTCATTCTTTACATGGAATTGTATCTTTCATCTTCCTAAACCAATAGAAAGTGGATGAATGAATCAATAGATGACATCTAGTTTTTAAGGGTATTGGAAAGGTTAGTTTCAACTATAGTACTTGTAGTTAGTTCTCTCGTATGTTTGAGGAAGGAGATATCATAGTGGAACACTCTAAATAGCAATCTAACTAATCTAGTTATCTAGTAGTTGTTCTACATAAAGGGAAGACATACAACTCATTCTTTACATGGTATTGTATCTTTCATCTACCTAAAGCAAGAGAAACTGGATGAATGAATCAATAAATGACATCTAGTTTATAAGGGTATTGGAAAGGTTAGTTTCAACTATAGTACTTGTAGTTAGTTGTCTCCTACGTTTGATGAAGGAGATATCATAGTGGAACACTCTAAATAGCAATCTAACTAATCTAGTTATCTAGTAGTTGTTCTAGATAAAGGGAAGACATACAACTCATTCTTTACATGGGATTGTATCTTTCATCTACCTAAAGCAATAGAAAGTGGATGAATGAATCAATAGATGACATCTAGTTTGTAAGGGTATTGGAAAGGTTAGTTTCAACTATAGTACTTGTAGTTAGTTCTCTCGTATGTTTGAGGAAGGAGATATCATAGTGGAACACAATCTAACAAATCTAACTATCTAGTAGTTGTTCTAGATAGAGGGAAGACATACAACTCATTCTTTACATGGGATTGTATCTTTCATCTACCTAAAGCAATAGAAACTGGATGAATGAATCAATAGATGACATCTAGTTTGTAAGGGTATTGGAAAGGTTAGTTTCAACTATAGTACTTGAAGTTAGTTGTATCCTATGTTTGATGAAGGAGATATCATAGTGGTACACTCTAAATAGCAATCTAACTAATCTAGTTATCTAGTAGTTGTTCTAGATAAAGGGAAGACATACAACTCATTCTTTACATGGGATTGTTTCTTTCATCTACCTAAACCAATAGAAAGTGGATGAATGAATCAATAGATGACATCTAGTTTTTAAGGGTATTGGAAAGGTTATTTTCAACTATAGTACTTGTAGTTAGTTGTCTCCTATGTTTGATGAAGGAGATATAATAGTGGAACACTCTAAATAGCAATCTAACTAATCTAGTTATCTAGTAGTTGTTCTAGATAAAGGGAAGACATAAAACTCATTCTTTACATGGGATTGTATCTTTCATCTACCTAAAGCAATAGAAAGTGGATGAATGAATCAATAGATGACATCTAGTTTGTAAGGGTATTGGAAAGGTTAGTTTCAACTATAGTACTTGTAGTTAGTTCTCTCGTATGTTTGAGGAAGGAGATATCATAGTGGAACACAATCTAACAAATCTAACTATCTAGTAGTTGTTCTAGATAGAGGGAAGACATACAACTCATTCTTTACATGGGATTGTATCTTTCATCTACCTAAAGCAATAGAAACTGGATGAATGAATCAATAGATGACATCTAGTTTGTAAGGGTATTGGAAAGATTAGTTTCAACTATAGTACTTGTAGTTAGTTCTCTCCTATGTTTGAGGAAGGAGATATCATAGTGGAACACTTTAAATAGCAATCTAACTAATCTAGTTATCTAGTTGTTGTTCTAGATAAAGGGAAGACATACAACTCATTCTTTACATAGGATTGTATCTTTCATCTACCTAAAGCAATAGAAAGTGGATGAATTAATCAATAGATGACATCTAGTTTGTAAGGGTATTGGAAAGGTTAGTTTCAACTATAGCACTTGTAGTTAGTTCTCTCCTATGTTTGAGGAAGGAGATATCATAGTGGAACACAATCTAACAAATCTAGTTATCTAGTAGTTGATCTAGATAAAGGGATGACATACAACTCATTCTTTACATGGGATTGTATCTTTCATCTATCTAAAGCAATAGAAACTGGATGAATGAATCAATAGATGACATCTAGTTTGTAAGGAATGGACTCTTACAAAACACATAAAAAAATTCGCTTTGCTCCTAAATTTTAGGAGATGCCCTAATTTTCAGTCTCCCGTTTCCGGCCGCCCGTTTCCGGTGGTGTCTTTGGTGGACACACGCGCCGGATAATCTTCTTCCTTGTCTCATGTTCTTTCTAGGCATACCAAGATCGTGCTTTTTGGACGTCGGACGCGCTCTGTAGGTGGTTTCCGATCTCGTTACGTTTTTATTCTTCCGATTTCAAGGTCTTGTTACAGTCTCTGTTTCCCGGCCACCAGTCTCCGTTGGGGGCTCCGTGTTCGACACGCGCCGGCTCATTGCGTTCCTTGTCTCAAGGGCTTTCCAGGCATATAAACTTTGTTCAAATCGACCTTGGGACGCGCCCTCAGCGAGTTTCCGATTGTACGTAAGTTTTATTCTTTTTCACCATGGATGCGGAAATTCTTTTTCCCGAGCTTTCTGCGTTCAATGATACTCCAGCCATCTCTGTTCCGGTGGCATCACCTTCCACCACTGTTGTGGTTTCTTCTCCATGGATTAACACTGCCCCAAGGCAGAATGCTACCCCGGCTCCTCAATCTCTTCCGAACCGGCCATTGTGGGCTCTCCCAGGCCCGACTTTTGAGCCGGTTCGCAAAGGTATGACTTTGTCCGTTAAAATTAATGATGATTTCTATTCTGAACAGGTTTCTAACTGCTCTTCTTCTTCTTTTATCGGTCGTCTGATTCTGCCCAAGGGCTCTTTGCCATGGAAGTTTCATGATTTACGGGAGGCTTTGAAGAAGTTATGGAACACGGACGCCTGGTCCATGCTATCGATTGGCTTGGGATACTTTGTGTTTCAATTTTACTCCAAGCACACGAGAGACTCAATTATGTGTTCGACTCTTTGGAAGTTATCAACCGGTAACCTATACTTGCAGCCTTGGGTTCCTAATTTTGTTCCCGGAAAAGCAGCATCCACACGCGTGCGTGTTTGGGTTCGTTTGTATGGATTGCATTATGAGCTCCACCACAGCTCTATCATTATGGCACTTGCGGCTGCTCTTGGCAATCCTATTAGGATGGATACGTCTTCGCTAGATCGTTGCTTTGGTAATTATGTTAAGGTTTTAATTGAGGTGGATCTTGCGCAGTCTTTGGAATCTAAAGTCCAACTTGAAACTCCCGCCGGTGATATTTGGATTGAAGCATTTTATGAGGATTTGCCGGCGTTTTGTCAGTCTTGCGTTGCTATTGGTCATGCAACAGGTAATTGTCGTAGAAATAAGGATAATGAGGCTCCCAGTTCCAGACCATTATCTCCTCGTCCACGAGATATTGCCAATCCAGCTCCTACAATTCCGGTTGCTAACCAGCCGGTTATTAATATCACACCCCCTGAGCGCATTCCAACTTCAGTCCCTTTCATGCGCCCTTCTTCTACGGTTGCGACCATTAATCGGACTGATGCTCTTGGTTTTAGGCGGTTTGTCCCTCGCCGTAATGTGACTCTTCCTCGTCGTCCCGCTACACCGGCTGGTAACTCGTTGGTTGAGACGAATCGTTTTGCGTTGTTGGGTTCTAATGAGGGGGAGGATGAGCGTACTAGTAGTGATTCAGTGATATCTCTGCCAGATCCTACTACTCAGAGTCAGCATATTCCTATTGATGCTTCCGCCCCAATTGGTTCACCATCTCAACCGTTGCAACGGTCTATTTCTGCAAATACAGATTCTTCAACAGAGGATAACGCGATTATGGATACACGTATCACTGATTCTGTTGAGTTACTTCGGGCACGCTCTCGTCCGCATGAGGTTCCCTCCAGTTCTTCTCCGGCTTTATCTCCTCCCTTGCAAGCCATGCAAGTTGCTGCCCGCGGTACTTGGGCTGATCTTGTGGAGCAAGATGAAGAACGTGCTCATGCTGATTCACCACGGTCTCACTCGGCCGTTAATCCCTCACATGGTTCTCAATGAATGTTCTTTTCTGGAACATTCGCGGGATTGGCAATCAGAGTTCTCAGAACATGTTTCGCCATCACATTCTCTCCTCTCGTCCACTCTGGGTTGCTATTGCGGAACCCAAAGTTAGCTTTGATTCAATAACATCTTCTTACTGGGCAGATCTAGGTTTGCGTTTAGTGGGATTTCATGATGCCATTGGTTTCCTTCCTAATATTTGGGTGCTGGAAAACGTCTCTCTTCCCCCGTCTACAGTTCTCTTCACATCTCCACAGTTGATTGTTCTCCAGGTATCTCTTTTGCATCAATCTTTTATGTTATCCTTTGTGCATGCGAGTAATGATTATTTGGTGCGTCGAATGCTTTGGGAGGATATTTTGGCACTGCCGATTGCTCCTTCTATGATTGTTGGTGATTTTAATTCTGTTTTGGGAGCTCATGAGCGATCTAATGGCACTCCACCAGTTCAGATCGAGGTACTTGAATTTACTGCTTTCTTGCATGCTAGTGAGTATGTAGAACCTGCTAGTTCTGGTGCTTTCTTTACTTGGTCGAATAAACGTTTCACGAATGGTTATCTGGAGACACGTATTGATCGTACTCTCGTCACTAACTCCTTTCTAGACTTATGGGACTCGGTTATTTCACATGTGGGGATCAGGAACTGTTCTGATCATAGTCCCTTGTTGATTCGATGTGTTAAGGATCAGCTTGCTATTCCTAGACCTTTTCGCTTTCAAAACATGTGGCTCACTCATAGTTCTTTTGAGGATTTGGTTCGGAATTCATGGAATGCTCCTATCACTGCTTCTAGCTCCTTTGGCGTGGTTCAGAGCAAGTTAAAACGGCTTAAAAGTTGCCTCAGAACTTGGAATCTCACGGTTTTTGGGCATATTAAAGTGAAGCTTACTCAAGCTCGTCAACGAGTTGAGGATATACAAGCACAGATTGCTGCTCACAATCCTGATGATGACGAGTACGCTTTGGAATGGGAGGCCTTATCAGAATACAATACAATACTTGACCAAGAAGCTGCTTTCTTAAGGCAAAAGGTGCGAGCGGATTGGCTTCGTGATGGAGATAGGAACACAGCCTTCTTTCATCGCAAATTGAAAATTTCCAAAGGTCAAGGTAGTTTAACTTCTTTATTGATTGATGATATTGTCACTTCTGACCATCAGGAGATTCGAAGTCATATATTACATTATTATGAGGATTTATTCTCCAGGAATTCTGATCCAGCACCATCCTTTGAGGGCCTTGCTGATCTCTTTCCAAAGTTGGTGTCAACTTTGCAAAACGATGAACTAGTCCGTGTGCCAACTTTCGATGAAGTCCGGCATACGGTTTTTGGCATGTGCCCGGACAGTGCTCCCGGTCCGGACGGTTTTGGGGGAAAGTTCTATCATTCGATGTGGCATATTGTGGGCAATGATGTTTCTAGCGCAATTCGCACTTTCTTCATCCATGGTCATTTCCCCGTGGGTTTAAATGCCAGTTTTGTCACGCTAATTCCCAAGCTTAAGGATGCCATTCGTATTGAGGATTTTCGTCCTATAGTTCTTGGCAATTTTTTATATAAGGTGGTCTCAAAAATCCTCTCTGATCGGCTGGGCTTGATTCTCTCGGACTTGCTCTCTTTTCACCAATTTGGTTTTGTGCCGGGTCGTCGTATACATGATTGCATTGCTCTGGCTTCAGAAGGTGTGAATAGCTTGAATTTGCGCCATCGGGATGGTAATATTGCTATCAAAGTGGACATCAGGAAAGCCTTTGACACAGTTAACTGGGATTTCTTGTTGGAAGCTTTACGCTGTATGGGTTTCTCTCCTATCTTTGTGAATTGGGTGCGATTCATTCTGCATTCAGCTCGTCTCTCGGTCCTAGTCAACGGGGCTCCAGAAGGTTATTTCCAATGTTCGCAAGGGGTTCGTCAAGGGGATCCTCTATCCCCCCTTCTCTTTTGTGTAGCTGAGGAGGCCTTGAGTTGCTTGCTTTCACAGGCAACAAGTACAGGGACGTTATCTCCTTTATTCATTGGTCGTAATATTACCTTTCCTTCTCATTTACTTTATGCCGATGACGTTATAATCTTTTGCAGGGCTTCAGCTAGCAACTGTCGCACTATTCTGAGCATACTAAATCGTTACAAGGCTTGGTCCGGTCAACATTTTAACCCAAACAAGTCTAGAGTTTATTTCAGCCCCTCCATTCCGGTTGCAAGGACTAGAAGGATGAGTCGTATACTAGGCATTTCACCCGGGAGCCTGCCTTTTGTTTATCTCGGGGTCCCTCTCTTCATTGGTGCTCCCCGCTCCAGGTTTTTACAGTCTATTGCTGATAGCATTCTGGCTCGTTTTGCGCGTTGGAAAGGATCATCTCTCTCCATGGCTGGGCGAATATGTCTAGTGCAATCGGTGATCCAAGGTGCGTTTGTTCATTCGATGATGATATATAGATGGCCAATCACGTTGCTTAAGAAGCTTGAGAGTCGAATCCGGAATTTTGTCTTCACTGGTGATATTCTTAAAAGGGGCTCGGTTTGTGTCTCTTGGACGAGGTGTTGTGTCCCTAAGTCTGAAGGTGGTCTAGGTCTTCGCTCTTTGGTAGCTGCTAACAAGGCTTTCCTTTCTAGACTTTGCTGGGACATTATTAATCGCAGGGAGCCTTATTTGGACATCTTTCTTTCTCGGTTTCTCTGTCAAGGGAGACATCGTCGTTATGTCAAATCTACAATCTGGTTTGGCTTTAAAGATTGTCATCCGGCACTTATGCAGAATTCCAAATGGCTAGTTGGAGCAGACTCACATGTGCTTTTTTGGCTTGATAATTGGTTGGGTTACTGTATTGCGGATAGGGTGGGGATCCCGGCTCACTTACGACATCACTTTCAGTTTTCTATTTCTGATTACACCACCAATGGGGTTTGGGATATTCTACCGGAGTTCTGTATGGCTTTCCCGGATGTGGCTAGAGACATTGCTAATTACACCTTAGCTCCTCCTCACTCTGATACCCGAATATGGATACCTTCATCAAATGGATCTGCTTCTAGTTCTATTTTCTATCAGCACTTTCGTCCGGAGTTTCCTGTGGTCACTTGGGGCGATTGGATTTGGGCACCTTACATACCACCTCGTCGCTCTGTCACACTTTGGCGGGCTATTCATGGTAAATTGCCTACACTGGATCACTTACGTCACAATGGCTTCATGGGACCGTCTTTTTGCGTGTTCTGTCGGTCTTCAGGTGAGGATATTGATCATATCTTTGTGCATTGTTGCTTCATTCAGGATATTTGGCACCGTATTTTGGATATCTTTCATCTCCAGATGCCCTCTATCTATAGCTTGAATGAACTGGTGCTTTTTGCCATGTCTCGGACATTTAGCTCCCAGGTTGGCTCCATTTGGCGTCTTGCTTTTGTCACCTTGATTTGGCTAATATGGTCTACCCGGAACAGGAGGATTTTTGATAATGTTCCTTTCTCACGACACTCCATTATTCTCTCTCTGAAGTCCTTGATACGGGAGCAACATCATTCTTTGAAAGGTTCTATGTTCAATACTCAGGAGGACCTTTTTACTCTTCATTCATTGGGTATACGTGGGCGTGCTAGGGGCAGCACCACTATAGTGGAGGTTCAATGGCATTCCCCGATGTGGGGTTGGATTAAATGCAATACAGACGGCAGTGCTATGGGGTCCCCGGGTGATGCTAAAGCCGCGGGAGTTTTTCGTAATCATTTTGGGCATGTCCTTTGCTGTTTTGTCACACATATAGGTTGCGCCTTTGCCTATGAGGCTGAGTTTGTGGCAGCCATGACTGGGGTGGAGTTGGCTTGCCAACAGGGTTGGTATCGTCTTTGGCTTGAGACGGATTCTACCTACGTGGAGGGCCTTTTTCAGTCTCGTTCCACAACTGTTCCTTGGAAGTTTAGGAATCGATGGCTACGAGTTCTGGATCTCCTTCTTACTTTGGAGTTCAAAGTCTCACACATCTACCGTGAAGGGAATGGGGTGGCGGACACTCTTTCTAACTATCACTCGCATGGTGTATGGCTCCACCAGCTCGATGTTATTGCTCCTCAGGTTGCCAGAGATATGTCCGGGCAGCCTTACTATAGGATCACGCAGCTTTAACGCTCAGGCACTCTTTTTCCCACCTGTAGGTTTTTCCCACAGGGTTTTACTATAGGTGGGTTTTAACGAGGCCCGCGGCTGCAACCAGGGATCACTTTCCCTGGGTTTTAGTTTTGCTTTGTCATCTTTTTCACTTAAGCCGTGTGTGGCTTTTTGTTATTGCTACTACATAAACGTTTTGTACTTTTCAACTTTTTTCAATATATGCTTTATTCATTCAAAAAAAACATCTAGTTTGTAAGGGTATTGGAAAGGTTAGTCTCAACTATAGTACTTGTAGTTAGTTCTCTCCTATGTTTAAGGAAGGAGATATCATAGTGGAACACTCTAAATAGCAATCTAACTAATCTAGTTATCTAGTAGTTGTTCTAGATAAAGGGAAGACATAAAACTCATTCTTTACATGGGATTGTATCTTTCATCTACCTAAAGCAATAGAAACTGGATGAATGAATCAATAGATGACATCTAGTTTGTAAGGGTATTGGAAAGGTTAGTCTCAACTATAGTACTTGTAGTTAGTTATCTCCTATGTTTGAGGAAGAAGATATCATGGTGGAACACAATCTAACAAATCTTTTTATCTAGTAGTTGTTCTAGATAAAGGGAAGACATACAACTCATTATTTACATGGGATTGTATCTTTCATCTACCTAAAGCAATAGAAACTGGATGAATGAATCAATAGATGACATCTAGTTTTTTAGGGTATTGGAAAGGTTAGTTTCAACTATAGTACTTGAAGTTAGTTCTCTCCTATGTTTGAGGAAGGAGATATCATAGTGGAACACTCTAAATAGCAATCTAACTAATCTAGTTATCTAGTAGTTGTTCTAGATAAAGGGAAGACATACAACTCATTCTTTACATGGGATTGTATCTTTCATCTACCTAAAGCAATAGAAAGTGGATGAATGAATCAATAGATGACATCTAGTTTGTAAGGGTATTGGAAAGGTTAGTTTCAACTATAGTACTTGTAGTTAGTTCTCTCCTATGTTTGAGGAAGGAGATATCATAGTGGAACACTCTAAATAGCAATCTAACTAATCTAGTTATCTAGTAGTTGTTCTAGATAAAGGGAAGACATACAACTCATTCTTTACATGGGATTGTATCTTTAATCTAGCTAAAGCAATAGAAACTGGATGAATGAATCAATAGATGACATCTAGTTTGTAAGGGTATTGGAAAGGTTAGTTTCAACTATAGTACTTGTAGTTAGTTCTCTCCTATGTTTGAGGAAGGAGATATCATAGTGGAACTCTCTAAATAGCAATCTAACTAATCTCGTTATCTAGTAGTTGTTCTAGATAAAGGGAAGACATACAACTCATTCTTTACATGGGATTGTATCTTTCATCTACCTAAAGCAATAGAAAGTGGATGAATGAATCAATAGATGACATCTAGTTTGTAAGGGTATTGGAAAGGTTAGTCTCAACTATAGTACTTGTAGTTAGTTCTGTCCTATGTTTGAGGAAGGAGATATCGTAGTGGAACACAATCTAACAAATCTTGTTATCTAGTACTTGTTCTAGATAAAGGGATGACATACAACTCATTCTTTACATGGGATTGTATCTTTCATCTATCTAAAGCAATAGAAACTGGATGAATGAATCAATAGATGACATCTAGTTCGTAAGGGTATTGGAAAGGTTAGTTTCAACTATAGTACTTGTAGTTAGTTCTCTCCTGTAACGCTCCAGATTTCAGAAGCTTAAAAGGGTTGAGAACGCTACTCATACAAACAAGGTGCACATTTCTTTTCGGGAATCCACCTATAAGAACTTCAGAGTTAAGCGTGCTTGCTCTGGAGCAATTCTAGGATGGGTGACCCACTGGGAAGTTCCCGGTGCGCGCACGAGTGAGGACAAAGTGCGCGGATTAGAACCCGTGTTGGTCTGTGGGGCCAGCATATCACCCCGGAGAGCGCCCATGAGTAACCTTTCCAGGCCGTTGGGATGGGTCTCGGCCCGTTAGTGGCCCGGGTCGTTACAGGTGGTATCAGAGCGGGACTATCCGGAACTGCAGGAACTAAGTGCCATACGGGGCAAAGTGCTACACCGTATCGACGGTGGGAGCCACCTCTTGAGCCCGTAGGGGCCACGTCTAGAATCCTGCACGGATGGTTGGTCTCGGGACAGCGCGCAACGAGGACGTTGCGCAATTTAAGAGGGGGTGATTGTAACGCCCCAGATTTTAGAAGCTTAAAAGGGTTGAGAACACTACTCATACCAACAAGGTGCACCTTTCTTTTCGGGAATCCACCTATAAGAACTTCAGAGTTAAGCGTGCTTGCTCTGGAGCAATTCTAGGATGGGTGACCCACTGGGAAGTTCCCGGTGCGCGCACGAGTGAGGACAAAGTGCGCGGATTAGAACCCGTGTTGGTCTGTGGGGCCAGCATATCACCCCGGAGAGCGCCCATGAGTAACCTTGCCAGCCCGTTGGGCTGGGTCTCGGCCCGTTAGTGGCCCGGGTCGTTACATCTCCTATGTTTGAGGAAGGAGATGTCATAGTGGAACACTCTAAATAGCAATCTAACTAATCTAGTTATCTAGTAGTTGTTCTAGATAAAGGGAAGACATACAACTCATTCTTTACATGGGATTGTATCTTTCATCTACCTAAAGCAATAGAAAGTGGATGAATGAATCAATAGATGACATCTAGTTTGTAAGGGTATTGGAAAGGTTAGTTTCAACTATAGGACTTGTAGTTAGTTCTCTCCTATGTTTGAGGTAGGAGATATCATAGTGGAACACTCTAAATAGCAATCTAACTAATCTAGTTATCTAGTAGTTGTTCTAGATAAAGGGAAGACATACAACTCATTCTTTACATGGGATTATATCTTTAATCTAGCTAAAGCAATAGAAACTGGATGAATGAATCAATAGATGACATCTAGTTTGTTAGGGTATTGGAAAGGTTAGTTTCAACTATAGTACTTGTAGTTAGTTCTCTCCTATGTTTGAGGAAGGAGATATCATAGTGGAACTCTCTAAATAGCAATCTAACTAATCTCGTTATCTAGTAGTTGTTCTAGATAAAGGGAAGACATACAACTCATTCTTTACATGGGATTGTATCTTTCATCTACCTAAAGCAATAGAAAGTGGATGAATGAATCAATAGATGACATCTAGTTTGTAAGGGTATTGGAAAGGTTAGTTTCAACTATAGTACTTGTAGTTAGTTGTCTCCAATGTTTGATGAAGGAGATATAATAGTGGAATACTCTAAATAGCAATCTAACTAATCTAGTTATCTAGTAGTTGTTCTAGATAGAGGGAAGACATACAACTCATTCTTTACAATGGGATTGTATCATTCATCTACCTAAAGCAATAGAAAGTGGATGAATGAATCAATAGATGACATCTAGTTTGTAAGGGTATTGAAAGGTTAGTTTCAACTATAGTACTTGTAGTTAGTTCACTCCTATGTTTGAGGAAGGAGATATCATAGTGGAACACTCTAAATAGCAATCTAACTAATCTAGTTATCTAGTAGTTGTTCTAGATAAAGGGAAGACATACAACTCATTCTTTACATAGGATTGTATCTTTCATCTACCTAAAGCAATAGAAAGTGGATGAATGAATCAATAGATGACATCTAGTTTGTAAGGGTATTGGAAAGGTTAGTTTCAACTATAGTACTTGTAGTTAGTTCTCTCCTATGTTTGAGGAAGGAGATATCATAGTGGAAAACAATCTAACAAATCTAGTTATCTAGTAGTTGTTCTAGATAAAGGGAAGACATACAACTCATTCTTTACATGGGATTGTATCTTTCATCTACCTAAAGCAATAGAAAGTGGATGAATGAATCAATAGATGACATCTAGTTTGTAAGGGTATTGGAAAGGTTAGTTTCAACTATAGCACTTGTAGTTAGTTCTCTCCTATGTTTGAGGAAGGAGATATCATAGTGGAACACTCTAAATAGCAATCTAACTAATCTAGTTATCTAGTAGTTGTTCTAGATAAAGGGAAGACATACAACTCATTCTTTACATGGGATTGTATCTTTCATCTACCTAAAGCAATAGAAAGTGGATGAATGAATCAATAGATGACATCTAATTGTCAGGGTATTGGAAAGGTTAGTTTCAACTATAGTACTTGTAGTTAGTTCTCTCCTATGTTTGAGGTAGGAGATATCATAGTGGAACACTGTAAATAGCAATCTAACTAATCTAGTTATCTAGTAGTTGTTCTAGATAAAGGGAAGACATACAACTCATTCTTTACATGGGATTATATCTTTAATCTAGCTAAAGCAATAGAAACTGGATGAATGAATCAATAGATGACATCTAGTTTGTTAGGGTGTTGGAAAGGTTAGTTTCAACTATAGTACTTGTAGTTAGTTGTCTCCAATGTTTGATGAAGGAGATATAATAGTGGAATACTCTAAATAGCAATCTAACTAATCTAGTTATCTAGTAGATGTTCTAGATAGAGGGAAGACATACAACTCATTCTTTACAATGGGATTGTATCATTCATCTACCTAAAGCAATAGAAAGTGGATGAATGAATCAATAGATGACATCTTGTTTGTATGGGTATTTGAAAGGTTAGTTTCAACATAGTACTTGTAGTTAGTTCTCTCCTATGTTTGAGGAAGGAGATATAATAGTGGAACACTCTAAATAGCAATCTAACTAATGTAGTTATCTAGTAGTTGTTCTAGATAAAGGGAAGACATACAACTCATTCTTTACATAGGATTGTATCTTTCATCTACCTACAGCAATAGAAAGTGGATGAATCAATCAATAGATGACATCTAGTTTGTAAGGGTATTGGAAAGGTTAGTTTCAACTATAGCACTTGTAGTTAGTTCTCTCCTATGTTTGAGGAAGGAGATATCATAGTGGAACACAATCTAACAAATCTAGTTATCTAATAGTTGATCTAGATAAAGGGAAGACATACAACTCATTCTTTACATGGGATTGTATCTTTCATCTACCTAAAGCAATAGAAAGTGGATGAATGAATCAATAGATGACATCTAGTTTGTAAGGTATTGGAAAGGTTAGTCTCAACTATAGTACTTGTAGTTAGTTCTCTCCTATGTTTGAGGAAGGAGATATCATAGTGGAACACTCTAAATAGCAATCTAACTAATCTAGTTATCTAGTAGTTGTTCTAGATAAAGGGAAGACATAAAACTCATTCTTTACATGGGATTGTATCTTTCATCTACCTAAAGCAATAGAAACTGGATGAATGAATCAATAGATGACATCTAGTTTGTAAGGGTATTGCAAAGGTTAGTCTCAACTATAGTACTTGTAGTTAGTTATCTCCTATGTTTGAGGAAGAAGATATCATGGTGGAACACAATCTAACAAATCTTTTTATCTAGTAGTTGTTCTAGATAAAGGGAAGACATACAACTCATTATTTACATGGGATTGTATCTTTCATCTACCTAAAGCAATAGAAACTGGATGAATGAATCAATAGATGACATCTAGTTTTTAGGGTATTGGAAAGGTTAGTTTCAACTATAGTACTTGAAGTTAGTTCTCTCCTATGTTTGAGGAAGGAGATATCATAGTGGAACACTCTAAATAGCAATCTAACTAATCTAGTTATCTAGTAGTTGTTCTAGATAAAGGGAAGACATACAACTCATTCTTTACATGGGATTGTATCTTTCATCTACCTAAAGCAATAGAAAGTGGATGAATGAATCAATAGATGACATCTAGTTTGTAAGGGTATTGGAAAGGTTAGTTTCAACTATAGTACTTGTAGTTAGTTCTCTCCTATGTTTGAGGAAGGAGATATCATAGTGGAACACTCTAAATAGCAATCTAACTAATCTCGTTATCTAGTAGTTGTTCTAGATAAAGGGAAGACATACAACTCATTCTTTACATGGGATTGTATCTTTCATCTACCTAAAGCAATAGAAACTGGATGATGAATCAATAGATGACATCTAGTTTGTAAGGGTATTGGAAGGTTAGTTTCAACTATAGTACTTGTAGTTAGTTCTCTCCTGTAACGCTCAGATTTCAGAAGCTTAAAAGGTTGAGAACGCTACCATACCAACAAGGTGCACCTTTCTTTTCGGGAATCCACCTATAAGAACTTCAGAGTTTAAGCGTGCTTGCTCTGGAGCAATTCTAGGATGGGGACCCACTGGTAAGTTCCCGGTGGCGCAACGAGTGGAGACAAAGGCGCGGATTAAGAACCCGTGTTGGTTTGTGGGGGCCAGCATATCACCCCGGAGAGCGCCCTGTGTAACCTTGCCAGCCCGTTGGGCTGGGTCTCGGCCCGTTAGTGGCCCGGTC
>JAHHQI010000038.1:0-21077 GCA_028274465.1 Plantago ovata | reverse complement strand
AACAGATAATGGAGATTGGTAATAGTATGATCCTTCAAAGCATAACGGGTCGATAATCATGCATAAATTCCTCGGTCTTGCATAGAGATCTTTGAAATAATCTAGTGTCCTGTTGCAATTTTAAGCACTACGAAGATATGGTTCTGATGAAGTCAGTCTCTATTGTCCCTAATGTGTTCCGTAATTATTCACATACAAGATAAACTCGCGAACAGGTCGACGAGGGTCCAATTGTGCTTAATACTTACTACAACATACGAGAATTTAGGTTGTGCTCGATCAACGAAATATAGCAATGACACGAGTATTAATGCGCGATTATCTAGCCATTAGCATGATTATCTTCCCTTCGCTAAGAATTCACATCTACCACCAACGATAAGTTTAGCTACTCATATAGGCATGCAATGCTGATAGGGAATTTGTCAGATTCTAATTCAACAAATAAATTTGTTATTTAGCAAAGGCAATCCATCAACTACAACGAAAAACCGTAGTGTAGCAGCTAGAATGACCGATTGTGTTCTCTCAGGACTATAACTAGCTTTATCTATTTAACAAGAGAATATAAAACAGCAGACAGATAGCAAGGGGTTTTTTTTTTCTAACAGATAGTGGAGATTGGTGATTAGTATGATCCTTCAAAAGCTAACGGGTCGATAATCATGCATAAATTCCTCGGTCTTGCATAGAGATCTTTGAATCAATTAGTGTCCTGTTGCAATTATTAGCACTACGCAGATAATGGTCTGACAAGTCAATCACTATTGTCCATTTGTGTTCGTAATTATTCAACCCTACGGAGATAACCTCGCACCATGTCGACAAGTGTCCACTTGTGATAATAATTACAACATACGAGAATTTAGGCTGTGCCTGATCAACGAAATAAAGCAATGACACGGAGATAGTATAATGCGCGAATCTAGCCATTAGCATGATTATCTTTCTTCGCTAAGATTCACATACTACCACCAACGATTAAGTTTAGCTACTCATAATGGCATGCAATAACAGAAATCATAAGAAGAAACCTATTGAAAGATATATAAATAAGTAGATTAAACTGTAAGATACTAAGTTACCGAAGGTTGTCAATCTCCGAAGAATTGCGATCCTACGAGCTCCAATCACGCTATGAAAAAGATCCCCTAAGCTATGAAACCAGAGAAGCTTCGGCCCCAGCTCCAAACCTATCCGGAACCTTCGGATACTACCAATAGGCTTCTGGAACACCAATTCCTGTTCAACTTCAATATAATTGCCGGGAAATCTTCGATTTTCAACCAAAAACTGTAACATAAAATCTAAAGGGAAACGTGACACTATTCTAAATAAAATACATTAAAAGATAGCTAAATTAACATAGAGGATAGCCTAAAAATAGGTGAAAAAGACTCGAATGAAAGTGTAAAATACACATTCATCAAACTCCCCAACCGAAACCTTGCTTGTCCTCAAGCAACTAAGCTAGACTCTAATACAAAAACATGCAAGACACAAATGGAGTTCTCATGCCAATAACAATGAACTAATCTACTGAATCTATCAAATAACTATGAACAAAAACCATATAAATCAAAGCATGAATATAGGTTGAAGAATACCTTGATTGACTTTACACCATCCACATAAGCACTTATGTCAAGACAAGATAGTCTCTCGTAACATTCTCTACCTGGACCTAGTCAGTGACGACGTAATGAAGCATGCTAAAGATACGAATGTTTGCCCGTGCCTATGAAACTGAGGGACTTACTGAGTTCCACCATGTTAGACTTTTCCTCAAAAGAGGTCGAACCAGTACTGGCTCTCATCAAACGAGGAGGGTTCCCTATAAAAGATAACACTCCCCTATTCACCATCTCTCAAGTAAAAGTTAAGCTATTCACCACTTCCTGAATGGCAGGACGAGGGTGGTCTAGAACAGATGACACTTAAGACAAAAAAGATAAAAGACAAAAAACACGATTACGAACATTACAAAAATGGAAAAGACTCAATAACTTTGCTATACTGCTATTTGGCTTTCTTTTTTGGACCCTTCTTTGCTTTTTGGGGTCTTTCTTTTTTTTCTTTTTTTTTTTTCTTTCGAATTCTTTTTTTTTTCTTTTTCTCTTTTTTTTTTCTTGAAATTTCTCTTCCTTCTTTTTTTCTAGCCAGCAGTAGCATAACAAAGAGAGCAACAAATGACTCACACGACTTCCCCAAACCCTATTCGAAAGAATAGGTGGAGTATAAAATTACGGAAAAGGAAAAATACCCCCCGATACGAAACTGAAAAACAGAACAAGTCTAATGATGGGTAACCCCCTCCCCAAACCTATTCGGAAGAATAGGTTATGAACAAAGGATCAGACAACCTCACACTACCTCCTTCCTAGGCATTTAGCAATCTCAAAGCATGGTGAAGACTTGTTGCCTCTTAGTACATAATTACTCGGGAAAACAACCATAAGACCCTACATGCATCATCCTATTATAAAGGCCTTCGTGAACCGCAGTAGAGAAAACACCACTAAGTGATGTCGGGACTACCAAACTTAACTAAGTGCAATACATAAATGTGACAAGCCAAGCGAGAAAAACTTCAAACAAATTCATAGAGATGAAGCATACGATTAATGGCATAGTTAGTTGATCTACCAAATAAAAAAGTTCAAAAAATTCGGCAATAAACTCCATATAAAACATGCAGACTATCCTAGATGAATGCATAAATGCAACCTAAAAAACTAAGAAAGTAGTAAACGTTCAAATGCAAAAAATTTCACGAGTTTATCATAAGCAAGATAAGTATAGAGATAACCAGCGATACCGCCTCCCCAAACCTGAACGTCGTCGCTCGTCCGAACGTCGAAAGTGGATCCAAGGTGAGAGCTAATGCTTGTATAAGTGACCTATAATACTCAATCAAACTCGTGAGATAAAATCTAAAGCGGTAAAGAAAGCGATTAAAGAAAGCGATAAATTTCCGGTTGCCTCCCGGATAGCGCCATTGTTTAAAGTCTTTGACTCGACTCCTTCCGCGGCCTAGCTCTTTTTTTTGCGGGTACTAGACTTCCCCTTCATTGATCTCCTCTTCATGCCACGACCTGTGAATAAGAAAGAACATAGGCTGCAAGACCACAGTAGTGAGTAGTGTAAGATTATCAGGCGGATCAGGTGGATCAGATATGGCTTGCAACACATGTTGCTTGCCATCCACTTCAATAGTGCAAGTTCTTTGGCAGATGTCCATCACGGAGCGTAGCTTAGTCAAGAAAGTTCGTCCCAAGAGAATGACATCCCCCGTCCCAGGTGCAGACGCCGGCATAACTACAAAAATTGGTGTATACAGATGCTTCACCAATCTTGACCAACACATTTTTCACAACGCCTTCGGGTCTCACAAACGATCCATCCGCCAGTTGTACAATAGCCCTATGGTCAGATAGTTTTCCAAGGTTACTCTTCTCAAACACATTCAAAGGGAGCACGTTCGAGTAAGATCCCGTGTCTAGTGTGGCACGGACATCTTCAAGTTCGCCAATCCCGACCTTAACATCGAAACTTTGAGGGAGTGGCTCGGGATTCTCTTGCTTCTTTCCACTCTCATCAGTACCAAGGTCCTTCTCTTCTTCCTTGGCTAGTGGAGCTTTATCCTTGTAACACTCGCACTTAGCAACTTGCTTAATGGTGATTTCCACTGGTTGATCTCCACCAAGTTGATCGACATGGACCTCTCAGTGCTTCTATGTAACTTCCCTTGCTCTCTACTAGCTCTAGCTTCCAATTGATCTAGACGAGCATTGATCCTTGCCGAATCCTCCTCGTATCTCTTCAAAAACACTTGGGTGAAATCCACAATTTCTGTAAATTATCCAAGAGAGTTGCTGACTTGGATGTAGATGCTTCGTCCTTAGGAGTAGGATTACTCGGTTTCCCAAGTGAACATCTTCTCGTGCTAGATCTGATCTACACATATGAGCCCCATGCCCATAATTCTTGCACACCCTACATACCTCGTTGGAGAGAGAAGTTCCGATTAGGCCACTTAGAGCTTGCCTCATCTGATTGGCGAAACCTTCGAACCTATCGCCACTCACACCATTCACTTCATGCATTGGGATCTCCTGGTTTGGTGGGGCCTCAGGTCCACGCCTCCTAACCATTGCTCTTGGATCCTTGGATTGAGATCCTTTATCAATCCTTCGAAACACGCCCACACATCCTCGGCGGTCTCTTCCCAGATAGTACCACGGCATTGGAAATCCACCACCTGTTGACTCTCATATGTGAGTCCATTGTAGAAGTGTTGGACAAGATCAGGAAGCCCAAAACCATGGTGTGGACACTTGTGCATGAGGTCCTTGAACCTCTCGAAAGCGGTGTAGATGGTCCATTATAGTCCTGTTTGAATCCTGATTTGCGCCTTAAGCGCGGTAGTCAATGTGTGAGGAAAGTATTTCTCCATAAAAGCTCAATACACCTTGTCCCAGGTGTCAAGTGATCCGGCTTCCAGAGAGCCTAACCATGCCTTGGCTTTATCACCAAGCCCCATAGCAAAAACCTTCATCCTTAGCTCATCGTCGTTATCCCTGCTCCGGGCCTTGGAAGATTGTTGATAAAATCGTCAATATCATTCAGGTATCCCATAACATCTTCCCTAGCCAACCATAGAACCTCGGGAGTTGCTGGTACATGCAACTTTTGATTTCCAAATCTCGAGTTGCAGCAGAAAGAACAATAGTCGGACCTCTCATAAGTGCTTTGTTGGGTTGAACCCATGATTTCAAAAGTGGCGAGCCATCACAAGACCTGAATATCTGTGACAAGCTAGGAAAGGAGTATCAGAGAGAGATTAAATAGGAAAACTAAAACTAATAGAATTAGGAATGGAATGCTGAAAATATAAACAAATTAACAGAAAAAAGGAGTATAGTTCCCGGCAACGGCGCCAATTTGATGAACGGGAATTTGTCAGATTCTAATTCAACAAATAAATTTGTTATTTAGCCAAAGGCAATCCACAACTACAACGAAAACCGTAGTGTAGCAGTAGAATGACTCGAGTGTCGTTCTCTCAGGACTATAACTAGCTTTATCTATTTAACAAGAGAATATAAAACAGCAGATAGATAGCAAGGGGTTTTTCTAACAGATAATGGAGATTGGTGATAGTATGATCCTTCAAGCATAACGGGTCGATAATCATGCATAAATTCCTCGGTCTTGCATAGAGATCTTTGAATCAATCTAGTGTCCTGTTGCAATTATTAAGCACTACGAAGATAATTGGTCTGACAAGTCAATCACTATTGTCCTATTGTGTTCCGTAATTATTCAACACTACGAAGATAAACTCGCACATAGGTCGACAAGTGTCCAATTGTGCATAATAATTACAACATACGAGAATTTAGGCTGTGCCTGATCAACGAAATAAAACAATGACACGGAGTATAATGCGCGATATAGCCATTAGCATTATTATCTTCCCTTCGCTAAGAATTCACATACTACCACCAACGATAAGTTTAGCTACTCATAATAGGCATGCAATCAACAGAAATCATAGAAGAAAACATATTGAAAGATATATAAAATAAGTTGATTAACTGTAAGATACAAGTTACCGAAGGTTGTCAATCTCCGAAGAATTGCGATCCTACGAGCTCCAATCCGCTATGAAAAGTGTCCCCTAAGCTATGAACACCCAGGACAGGCCCCGAGAAGTTCCTACCTAGAACTACAGAGAAAGGTGAGAAAGTAGGTCTGGAAAGATATGATTTTCGGAGAAAACTGAGCAACTATATATAGGCCTCGAATTACTGTGGGGCGGTTCGCCCCACATCTGCGGCGGTTCGCCCCCGAGTTTTTCTCGCGGAATACTCCAAATAGGCTTCTGGAACACCAATTCCTTGTCAACTTCAATATAATTGCCCGGAAATCTTCGAATTTCAACCAAAACCTGTAAAATAAAATCTAAAGGGAAACGTGACACTATTCTAATAAAATGCATTAAAATATAGCTAAATTAACATAGAGGATAGCTAAAATAGGTGAAAAAGACTCGAATGAAAGTGTAAAATACAAATTCATCAGCAATCAACAGAAATCATAGAAGAAAACATGTTGAAAGATAAATAAGAATAAGTAGATTAAACTGTAAGATACAAAGTTACCGAAGGTTGTCAATCTCCGAAGAATTGCAATCCTACAAGCTCCAATCCGCTATGAAAAAGTGTCCCCTAAGCTACGGACCCCCAGAACAGGCTCTGAGAAGTCCCTACCTAAAACTACAGAGAGAGGTGAGAAAGTAGGTCTGGAAAAGTATGATTTTCGGAGAAAACTGAGCAACTATATATAGGCTTCGAATTACTGTGGGGCGGTTCGCCCCGGAGAAAAATTCGCGGAATTTCGCATTTTCGACGCGTTTTTGGATTTCTTCCCCTTTTCGGACTCGATTTCTGACTTCTAGTAGCCTTCTAACCTCCAGATTGGGCCCCTAGACTCCAAATCCTATCCGGAAACCTTCTGATACTCCAAATAGGCTTCTGGAACACCAATTCCTTTCAACTTCAATATAATTGCCCGAAATCCTCGAATTTCAACCAAAACCTGTAAAATAAAATCTAAAGGGAAACGTGACACTATTCTAATAAAATGCACTAAAATATAGCTAAATTAACATAGAGGATAGCTAAAATAGGTGAAAAAGACTCGAATGAAAGTGTAAAATACACATTCATCACAGCCCAAGGAGCCAAGTCGCCCACAACCATTATACCCACCCAACGTCCTTGGAAAACTTTCTTCGGGACACCCCAAGCCATCTGCTCGTCGCTCATGCCCTGTTGTCGCACCTTGCGGACATAGAAGTAGCGCGACCACCACCTACAACCGATCGACGATGGAGCCTCCTTTTCAAAAAAGCAAACCCCGGTCTGGTCGAGAAGAAGTAGAAATGGGGGTTCCCCGGACTGACAGACACCCGGAAGAGTTGGATAAATGTGGAATAATTGACCGGGATTCCTCGGATGTGGCAAAAGACCCCGTAACAAACTAACGTGCCGAGCGAGCTCGGGATTATTTGAGCTGGAGCGAGGCCCAGGTCGTTGAAGAGTTGGCGGAAGGCGTCACAAAATGGCACGCACCAGCCTCGCTCGAAGGACATAGTATGGACCGCCATATACCCGGCGGGCGGGTTGTAGAAGGTCTTCTCGGCGTCGGAAGGAGTATGTCAACCTTCGACGCAGGGTAAAGAGTAGATCCACCTAAGGTGAGGGATCTCCTCCTCACAAATGGGTGGTTGCAACAGTGGGAATGGCGCCGTCCTCGTTCAGCTCTCCAGACGGATCCAGATGATGACATTCCAAGACGGGGCGAGTAAACTTAGCGCCTGAGGAAGCGGCACCCCTCAGACGACCGTCCTTGGCAAATTTAGGAGCAACTGGCTCGCCCCTTCTTCTTCTCTTCCTCGGCGCAGAGCGAGAAGTCCCTACGTCCTCGGACGCGGAAACTTGGTTTCCTTCCTCGCGCGCGTCCTCGCCCTCTTCAACATCGAGCGGTAATCCTTCTTCCTCGCGACGCCTTTGGGATTCTCCCTCGGACGCATCAACCGAAAACTCGTCGTCATCCCCGAAGAGAGAGTCGCTACTCTCGTTATGTACATGAGCGACTTGCTTGCTCCCACTCGGACCGGCCCATCAAAATTTGGAGGCGGTCGACGGACCTCGTCGTCGTAAGAGAGAGTTACCACTCTCTGATAATAACCCTGAGGTAAGTACCTCACGGGCTTGGACTCTTCGTAGTTTTGGAAGAGGATTTCTCAGTCAAAGGAGGTGCCTCAGCACCTAGCAAGGCGGGCGCATCATCTACTGCGACGACCCGTGGCTCTATAGGGTCCGGTTGACCACCTGCTCGATAACCTCGCCCGAGCGCCCCAACAACAACATTAATTATCTCGGAGGGTACACTAGGAGCGACGCCCTCCTCGGCCTCGTCATTGATAAACGAGTCGTTCAGATCGTACTCGTTCCTCGGCCCACTAGACCGAGCGACTAGCTTGTCCCCCGGAGGAGTACTCGTTACTTTCTCTTCCTCCGCAGGCACATCGACAACGGGGAGGTCGTTATCGAGAAAGCTTGCAGACAAGGAACTGCTCCTGTCCGCGTACCCTTGTCCCTCGGACACGTTCTCGCTATCACTCCTCTCGGACATCCTAAACAAAGGAAGAGGAAAACATCAATCAACGTCGGCTTTATGTAAGGTCCGAGAGGTCAATTTAGGTGAATTTTAAGTCCAAGTCTCAAAGCTGAGACGCGCAGGCACAATCAAGGGGAGCGACTACCATATAGGAAGGCGAGGGGCGACGAGAAAAAAGGGGGAAGCAGTTATAAAAAGTGAAGGAGCGAGGAGCACGAAAGGCAAGCATATTAATAGCACGAATAAAGCAGAAAAAGTAAAGGAAGGAAAGGTACTTACTTGATTTGCTGGAAAGGAAGAAGTTGTTGCTCGACGACTACGCTCGATTACACAGGTGCCTCGCTCTTCACGAATGTTGGTCGCTCAGTTGTAATTGCTCTGAGTGAGTTTGGGCGAAAAGTTTGCAAATAAATCTAAGTACCCCTATTTATAAGAGGGTAGTACTGGAAGGCGAACCGTCGCATACGTGTCGATGAATTTGGGCCACACGCGCGACGAGGTAGACGGCCCAGATTAAGCCACGTACTGAAAAGACGATTTTACCCCCAGAGCGCCACGACTTGAGAAAAAACCGCACGGAGCGTACGCGAACTAGAAAGCACCCTACCAAGTACGCTCCTCGAGCAAGCTCACCACCGAATACGCTCCTCGAGCAGCTCGCCACCAAGTTGGCTCATCGAACAACCTGTCACCAATACGCTCCTCGAGCAGCTCGCCACCAAGTTGGCTCCTCGAGCACTTGTCACAGAATAGGCTCCTCGAGCAGCTCGCCCTACCAAGCAAGATCCTCGAGCAAAAAAAAAAAAAAAAAAAGGAGAACGACTACATCACATACTCCGAAGGAAGAAAAGACCATTCCTCGACCTCTTGAAGCTACATGACCTTACCCGGATCCAATCTCTTTCATACAAATTCTCTTTTTAGTGGTCCGAGTACCGTCTACTCGAACCATAAAAAAGAGGGGGGGGGGGGAGGGAGAGATAGGAGGAGGGGAAGATTGTGAAAGCCATGGGGTTGCAAGGAAAAACTTTTTGCAAACGTACATCGGACCATACTTCAAGATTGAAGGGAAGGCCGACTTGAACTTAATAGTTCCACAACTATCTTCTACTAAGATACTTGGAAACTAGGGGGACATATGTTGGTGTCGGAATATGTCCAACCCCCAAGGACGTCTAAGAGCGTACTAGGGCGTCATGGGCTGACCATGATAGAAGGGTCCGTTCACCTTTCATCAGGGTCCGACCAGACAAAAGACTAGGAAAAATAACCTAAGTCCTTATATGCGGCCCTTAAGCACAACTGCCCTACTAGCCACTGAGCTGCCCTACTAGCGCGGTGACGCCCGACTAGCAGGACAAAGTCCTAGTAGCCACCGGCTAGGAGAAAGGCAAGCCAGCAAAGAGCTCCTCGGGATACACCACGACCTCCGGCTACGTAGCCTCGCTCTACTAGCACGTCGAGAGGAACAAGACTGGTGCCCTTCTGCCCTACTAGCACAGGTAGTCGGACGAGTGTCCTTCCGCCTACTACCACGGGTGGCCGGACATAACTCCTTACGTCAAGAGAATTAAAATGTCCCAAGGAAAAGGTGGTCCTCGGACCTTAGAAGCTCGGCAGTCGCCCTACTACCCCGTCCTCGGACGGTACTAGGGCGACATCCGCCTAGGAGCACTTTGGTACCAAGAATGACCATTTTACCCCTGCCAGCCCTAGTGGAATATCTCGGACAAAGCCCATGGGTCATTCCGAATGGGACCAAGCCCATGAGAAGATTCAATCAAGGCCACACACTTGTCACAATCACAAGTACTCAAGCAATATCCTATTGCTAGTATAAATATGGGCTCACCTCATTAAAGGTACCAACTATTCAATCAATCAATCACTCAGTCATCACACTACTTTCTCACTCTACATTTACTAGGGAAGCTTACCATCTCCCTACACGTTAAAGTCGTCCCTCCGGCTTCATCTTAGACAAGCCGGGCTTGTGGCACTAACCCCCCCCCCCTCTTGCCAAGTTCTTCCTCAGATCCTAGGTACAGTACGGAAGGCACTTAAAGTGCGAAGGACGCTCTAGAACCTTCGCCTTACTACGTCCGGAGGAAAGTAAGACAACGCTCCAGAGGAAAGCACTAATACCTATCAACAGAGAGGCTTTCTCCCAGATAGGCATGGGATCGTGCTATCATTAAGGATAGTCCTAAAACTGATGAAGAAAGAAAGGCCATGAGTCGTGTGCCCTATGCTTCGGCAGTAGGGTCTATAATGTATGCAATGAATTGCACAAGGCCAGATGTGGCATATGCGCTTAGTGTCACTTGTCGACACCAACAGAATCCAGGAGTACCTCACTAGACTGCTGTAAAGAAAATTCTTAAGTACCTTCGACGGACTAAGGAAATGTTCTTGGTGTTTGGTGGAGAACCAGAATTAAAGATGTCTGGTTATGTCGACGCTGGATTTGAATCAGATCCTGATGACTTTAAGTCACAGACATGATACGTATTCAAATTGAACGGAGGAGCTATCTGTTGGAAGAGTTCTAAGCAAGCCACGATTGATGACTCATCCACAAAAAGCCGAGTACATTGTTGCATCAGATGCATCGAAAGAAGTTGTCTGGATTTCAGAGTTCTTGAAGGAATTGAGGGTTGTTCCTGCTCCTAGTCCAATAACGATTTATTGTGACAACACGGGCGCCGTCGCTCAAGCCAAGGAGCCTAGATCTACAAACAAGAACAAACATGTACTTAGAAAGTATTACGTTATACGTGAGATTATTGATAGAGGAGAAGTTAGTATAGAACGTGTCTCGACCACGGACAACGTGGCAGATCCTTTCACCAAGGTCTTATCAGTGGATTTCCACTTAAGAAATTATGCTAATCTAGGTATTAAGCATAAAGGTGACTGGCTCTAGTCGAAGTGGGAGATTGATAGTGTATATGTCCTAGAGACAGTCTTTATTAAGGGCATGCAGCCCTTATTAAGGGCATATATGTACTATTACACACATCAACGTAATATGATATATGTTTGTTGTTTGACTATTGAGTATCGCTTTCATATTTATATTACGCCAGGCATACAGCATGTCATATCTCTATTCCTGTCTGTATTGATATTAAACATGTCCCCTCGGATAGATGACCGATCACACAGATAGTGGGAACTATGTGAGTTATCATCCATCCCAACTCTCCCTAGTCGAGGTTCATCTCGGATGTAGGGGTCTGAATGAACCAACTGAGACTGGTATGCGTGGAGGTTATACTTGTTAGAGCAAGTGTGAGCCGATCCCACGGCCACGGAACGGATTGTTGGACAATCAAGAAACATTCCCATAACTCCGCATAGTTGTTCGAAGGGTGATTACCGAACAATGGAAGTACCCACCGGAAACTCTCATCGGTGTATACTCTACACCGAAGTGTCTATGGGAACCGGAAAGTTGTCGGAGTGATGACAGTCGTCCTTTGGACTTACAGGACTTTATCATCACATTTGTTGCCCCATATCCTTGGTGGACCCGTCGATGTCAGCTCTGAATAAGCAGTTGACCCAAGACACGATCCAGGATTATGGCTACATACAAATGGGGATGATAAGTGATTCTGTGAAGTATTCATCTCTCATGTGTAGCATAGGAGAGCACTGCTCATAGTCGTTCATAGTTTGGATTGGTAAAACCGCTGGCCAGCGTATCAATATTATTATGATAGTCATAATAAATATTGGAATCACCATGCAACTCACTGAAGACGCCCGTGGATGTATTATAGGGATAGAGACTTCATCGATCCTAGATGCATTCGAGTCAGTCAGATGAAGGGACGTTACCATCGCCGCGTTGAGCGCAACAGACTTCACAACGAAAGGGTTTGCTCTGAGAAACATCTCAAACGTCCTCATGTATTAATATTGCAAGTGGAACCGTCTAGGAATTCCATTTTGCCTAGTCTAGGACTTGCTTAATACAATGAGGCCCTATGGCTCACACTATGTGGTGATTCAGCTTATCCGAATATCCTTGAAGATGGAATCACAATTAATTTAGAATTAATTGTGAACATTATAATTGATTTGGAATTAATTATAATAATTTGTGGCTCAATTAATGATTTGGAATTATTAATTGAATTGGCTGATTAATTGTATAATTGTATTTTATGTAAATACAATTAAAGATTATATTTTCGAAATATAATAGAGGTTTGATTTGAAAGGATATGTTAATTTAGAATTAATATATGCACATGGGCAAAATCTACTTGGAGTTTGAATTGCCTTAGAATTATAAGTGGATCCCAAATCGGGACCCACCTATACCCCCTTGGGCGCGCGCGCGCAGCTGAAATAGGGGAAGGAGTTCGACTCCTTCCTCTATTAGAAGTCAAGGGATAATTTAGATTTTCCTGATTGAGTTTTAATTTGATTGGGAATGAATCTAGACTTGAATTGGTTTCCTAGTGCGATAAGAATTAGATTCTTATTCCTTTATGAAGTCTAATTGATTATTCTTTAGGTTTCAATTGACTACTATATATAGTAGACTATTAGAGAGCTTTTGACACAGACACACAGTTAGTCTACCAGTTTTCTTAGAGAAAATAAACGCTCTCCCCTACCTCTCCCTAGCCACGCGCGTGCCACCCTACCGGAGGAAAAACGCCGCCCCATCTTCTTGGCCACATAAAGAATATCCTAGCATTCTTTCCGATAAGTTGTTCATCCGTGGATACCAAGGTTGAGGTTCAAGGAGCTGGAAACTAACTTTTATTGTCTTGCAGATAATCAAAGTATTGCAGATATCTTCGACTTCGACGAAGGAGAAGATTCACCGGATTATTACGAAGACTTGATACCTGTGCTTGCTTTTGGAGTATTGTAAGTCTTCTAATTAACGTGTATAATATATATGCTATATACATGATCAATTAACCTGCATGTTAAGAAAATTTTTGAAATTCCGCTGCGTACCCTAGGGGTAACTCTGACCATATTTCTTACAGAAACCACAAAAACGGTTTCTCCTCTCCTTTTCCCTCATTCTTCATCCTTCTTCTCTCTCTTACCCCCAAAATCAAAAAAATCTTCAAAAATCGTCACTCTTCCATAATTCTTCCAATTCTCCACCAAATTTTGTGTTCTTTAGCTTAAATCGAAGCCCATTACGTGCTCTTCATCTTCATCCGAACAAATTTCTTCATACTTCATCCGATTTCCAAATTTGAGGTAACCCCTCAAGAACCCTAATTTTCGAAATTGGGGGTTTCTTGATTTTTTCTTCAATAAGCTTATATGATGTATGGGTTACTTGTTTGTGTGATTATTACATGATTTCTCTATCAATTGCATGCTCAATTTCGTTGGAATGGTTGAATTGGGGCTTTTGCCCAATTAGGATTTCTAAGTCTTGATTGCATTGTTTGATTCATTCATGCTTATCTAAATACGAGCAACTTGATATGATGACTATAGACTATTGGGTAGAACACTTTATTGAGTAGATTGTGAGATTTTTGGTGATTTTTGATACTACGGTATGCATGTTGCCTTATGAATTGAGGTTATTCGTTGTCTAGCATGAGCTTTGATTATGATATAGTACATGAGTGTGATGAATTGCATGATTGTTCTTCGCATAGGTAGCTAGACTAGAACATGGGGTAAGGGAGTAGAGTTGGTCGAAGTTGACACTCGCTTGCTTGCACACACTTGCATTTGCATAGCATATCGTTTTTGTTGAGTACAAGGTACTAATTGCTGCGTTTCAGATACCATGATTCGAGACAAGAAGAAAGCAGGGGCATCCAAGAGCAAAAAGGGCAAGGGAGAAGCCTTGAGCTCCCGAGCTAGTGGAGCCTATGAACCATCGCTCCAGGCACTCTATTAAGCTGGACCTTGAGGAGGAAGCTGCCTCAGCTAAGCCCCGCTGATGAACCGGAATTTGTCGGGTTCCGATTCAAGCAAATAAATTTGTTATTTAGCCAAAGGCAATCCACAACTACAACGAAAACCGTAGTGTAGTAGTAGAATGACTCGAGTGTCGTTCTCTCAGGACTATAACTAGCTTTATCTGTTTAACAAGAAATATAAAACAGCAGATAGAAAGCATAGGGGGTTTCAAGCAGATAATGGAGGTTGGTGATAGTATGGTCCTTCTTAACATAATGGGTCGAAATCATGCATAAATTCCTCGGTCTTGCATAGAGATCTTTGAATGAATCTTGGTCATGTTGCAAGTATTAAGCACTACGAAGATAATATGGGGTCTGACCTGTCAACAACTAACGTCCATTGTGTTCGTAATCATTCAAACCACGAAGATAATGAAGTCTGATTGGCCGACACGTGTCCAAGTGTGCATATGATCATACAACATACGAGAATTTTGTGTTCAATCATAACGAAATAAAGCAATGACACGGAGTATAATGCGCGATATAGCTATTAGCATGATTATCTTCCCGCTAAGAATTCACATACTACCACAAACGATAAATTTAGCTACTCATAGGCATGCAATCAATAGAAATCATAGAAGAAACATATTGAAGAATATAAACATAGTAGATAAAAGTTGTAAGATACAAAGTTACCGAAGGTGTCAATCTTCGGATGATTGTGGTCCTACGAGCTCCAATCTCTATGAAAAAGTATCCCCTAAGCTATGGAACTCCCAGGACAGGCCCCGGGAAGTTGCTCCTAAAACTATAGAGAGGGTGAGAAGGTAGCTTGGAAAGATATGATTTTCGGAGAGAAAACTCGCAACTATATATAGGCCCGAAAAACCTCTGGGCGGTTCGCCGAGCAGGGGCGGTTCGCCCCCCAGTATTTCGTGGAATTCCGCGTTTTCGACGCGGATTTGGATTTCTTCACCTTTCGGACTCTGTTTCAGACTTCTAATGGCCTTCTAACCTCCAGATTCGACCCCTAGACTCCAATTCCTATCCGGAACCTTCAATACTCCAAATAGGCTTCTGGAACACCAATTCCTTGTAGACTTCAATATAATTGCCCGTAAATCTCCGAATTTCAACCAAAACCTGTAAAAAAAATATAAAGGGAACGTGACATGATTCTAATCAATGTACTAAAATATAGCTAACTTAACTAGAGCGATAGCTAATTAGGTGAAAAAGACTCGACTGAAAATGTTAAAATACACATTCATCCCCGCTCCATAGCCCGAGACCGAAAAATCGAAAGTCCCAGCAAGCCATGCTAACACACCGGCGTGCCGGATGCTCTACAGCTTGGAGGGACGAAGGAACTGGAAATGGTACACTCCAACCATTTCCAGGTATGATGTATCGCTTCTTCAAGAATTCTACGTAGGATACACAGACGTAGGGATATGGGGTATCCGGGTATGGAACACACTAGTGCCGTGGACCCTCAGACAATTTCAGATTTCATCCATTTGGGGGGACCGGAGTTCACCGGGAGTGCACATGCATACAGGTACTCAAGGGGCCAGCGGGATCGACGACAGCGTTACACAGGTGATTTCCCACTGGGATTATGTGTACCCATATGGCAACAGACCGAGCGACTGAACAAAGGGACCTCAACTTGAGGCTAGGACGGCTATGAAGTTCATCATAGCCAATCTCATTCCTCGGTGCAATGATTACTTCAATTCAGCCATGGTATGCAGAACTTATCTACTGTCTTTTGGTCGGCATAACATATGGACATCGGCAACATCATCTATGCAGAGTATGAGAGGCATTGGAACAAAAAGAGGAAGCCCTTGTCTTTCCCTGCCTGATCACCACCTACTGCAGATACCACGGGGTAGAGGTAGGTATTGACGAGACTGGCTCAGTCACCTCGACCTTGACTCCAGCATCTATCACGGAGCAGGAGCAAGCATAGGTTCCGACAGACCATACCTTCAGCTGTCACTGCTGATGACTCACCACCTTCCTCACTGAGTGATGAGGATGACATGGAGACAGATGATCGGGACCATATTCCGGACCCTATTCTAGACACCGCCGCTCCTAGTGGGTCACACGCCACCTCGAGCCACAAGTGGTTTCGTGGGTTTGATTTTTCTGATCTTAGACCTACCTCGATGACAGATTCCGTGGTTTTGAGATGCCAATGTTGCAAACCTGACCTCTACTGTACAAGGTTTGCCACATACACTGATGGATATGTTGCCCAGCGCAACAGTGATGGGAGCTCGCGGAGGAGCATCGCCGGAACGATAGGCAGCTCATATTGCAGCAGCAGATGCTCTTGGACCGGAAGCAGGAGCCCTACAGCAGTCCCAGGATCTTCTCTCTGACATGTGGAATGACTATTACGGGGTTATGACCCGGATACTAGACTTTTCACATGTCAATTCTGGTATACTCAGCCGACCGAGGCCACACATTCGGTAAACATCTCAGTATCACTTTGTATTCCTCATCCTCTTTTGCTGGGGACCATCTTGAGCATTATGTGTGGGGGTGTGTGTTGTGTGAACTATGATGTTAGTATTGTATGACTTCTGTCGTTGAGTATTGTATCTTGTACCTTTGCATTGCACGTTTACTGCTTTCTTAGGATTTAGTTTGTTCGTATGCATTCATCCTTAGTGTAGTCTTTGCATGATGTTGTTGGAGTTTATTGCCAAATTTTTTGAAATTTTTTATTGTATAGACTAATCGTTTATGACCATTGCCCATGCATTGCATCTCTATGGAATAGTTTGAGGTTTCTTGGCATATTTGTATGTGCACTAGTTAAACTTGGTAGTCTCGACATCACTATGTGGTGTTTTCTCTACTGGGTTCGCGAAGGCCTTATAAAATGTTGCATGTTAGATCTTTGGTTGTATTCCCATTGTAATATGTACGTAAGAGGCAACAAGTCTTCACCTTGCTTATTGAGATTGCTAAATGCCTAGGAAGGAGGTAGAGTGAGGTGTGTGATCCTTTGTTTGAAACCTATTCTAACGAATAGGTTTGGGGAGGGGGTTACTATCATTATGACTTGTTTTCGTCCTGTGAGTCATGTCGAGTTTGTTTTTATTTTTTCTTGTGCGTTTGTGCTGCAACCTATTTCTTTCGAATAGGTTTGGGGAGGTCGTTTTGTAGTGTAATGTTATTTATTCCATTGTACTTTCATTGTGCTACGCTGGCTATATAAAGAATAAAGAAAAAGGAAAAAAAAGAAAAAAGTTTCCAGAATTTGGAAAAGAAAAAAAAGAAAAAAAGAAAGGAAAAAAAGATAAGACCCAAAAAAGAAAAGAAGGGTCCAAGCAAGCCAAAAGGCAGTTTTACCAAGTGTGTAATAGTCATAATCGAGTTGTAAATTCTTCCTGTGTTCTCAAGTCGCCTAGTCCAAGGCTTGTTCTAGACCACCCTCGTCCTGCCTTCAGGAAGTGGTGAAGAGTTTTTCTTTAAGAGTCGGGTAGAATAGGGGAGTGTTGTCTTTTAGGAACCCTCCTTCGTTTTGATGAGAGCCATTATGGTTCGCCCTCTCTTGAGGGAAGTCTCACTTGTGACAGTAGTAAGTACCCTCGGTTTCATAGGCGCGGGCAACCATTTGTATTTGACATGCATCATTACGTCGTCATTGACTAGGTCCAGGTAGAGAATGTTACGAGAGACTCTCTTGTTTAACAAAGTGCATATGTGAATGTGTACAGGTTCAATCGAGACATTCTTCAACCTACTTCCATGTTATGATTTGTATTGTCTTTGTTCATAAGCATTTGGTAGATACAATCGATTATTTCATCTTGTTTGGCATGAGACTCCTCTTGTGTTGCATGTAGGTTGCATAAGTCTAGCTAGTTGCTTGAGGACAAGCAAAGGTTCGGTTGGGGAGTTTGATGACAGTGTTTTTTACACTATCATTCGAGTCTTTTTTCACCAATTTAGCTATCCTCTTGCATACATTTAGTGAATTTTGTTAGAATAGTGTTACATTTCCATTTTCTTTTGTTCTTTTCAGGTTTTAGGTGGAAATGCGTGTTTGGATGTAATTCATGGCGAAACAATGATGTTTTGGTGCAACGAGATCACCCGTGGTGTGTCAAGGAGTAACCGAGACGAGTTTCAAGCCAAAAGACCAAGTTTCGGGCTCAAAACCGTGCAAGGAGCCGAAATTGAAGATTGGAGGAGGAATTTGGCACGGGGCTTTCTGCCCATGCGCGGCGGACCGCCGCGTGCGGGCGCACCGCCGCGTACGGGGAGGTCCGCCGGGGGCTTTCCGATAGCACTATATATATCCCAAACTCTGCGATTTTCATATCTTTCATCATTATTTTACAGACTTAAACCCTAGAGCTTGTTTTGGGTATATTTCTCTTAGAACCTTTGTAACCTAGCGAATGGAGCTAGAGTAGAGATTTGGACACCGTTTTATCTCACCGTGCTAGATCTTTGTGAGTTTTAGCCATTCACCGAGATTGACAACCTTTGGTGGTAACCTTGTATCTCACATTCTGCTATTTATCTTTCAATTAAACATTGTTTCATTCATTTGCTTCGATTATGATTGTGATTGTGTTTTGATATGAGTAGCTAAGCATCTAGTTGGTGATAGTATGTGAATTCGTAGCTAGGGTTCATATTATTCATGATTGAGTTTCTGACTCTTTACTTGTTTAATTATCTTAATTCAATTCTTTGATCCGACTAAGCCATATATCTCGTAGAAAAGTGTTAGAAACACTAGGACTTCAAGATCATCGATTCGATTATATATAATTGCAAGTACGCTTGAACTAGGCTGACAACCTAGCCAAGTATTAGTATAGATAGGAAGCTTTCAAAATACACGTCTACAAATCTGTCGTTTGGTGTTTGTAAATCGAATTACTTTTAAGGCAGTACGAGTTGCCTTTCATGGCGTAATTAGAATTGTGCTTAGAACGAGCCTACTCTCACCAGCTTTCTCCCTATATTGTTAAGTCGAGATTAATATAATTTTGTTTCTGAAATTATATATAGTTAATTAGTTAAGCTAGTTTAGTCCCTAGAGATCGACACTCGAGGTCATCTTATCTCTGCACTACTTGTTTTGTGTAGTTTGTGATTGCCCTTTGGCTTTCAAACAAATTGATTTGATTGTTCGGTCTGACAATCTCGTTATCACAAGGAGCAGCCTCGAGCTCACACCACAATAATATTATGAACCATCACTCAAAGCAGTCTCTGTTAGACTGGATCTTGAGGCGGAAACTGCCATTAATCGCGCTTAATCGTCCGTGACCGTAAAATCCAGATCCCAGCAAGCCATTCTCGTACACCGGGCGGCAGAATGCTATATAGCTTGGAGGGCAAAAGGAACTGGAAGTGGTACACTTCCAACCGGTGTCAATGGGTACGATGTATCGCTACTTCATAGTTCTATGTAGGAGGATCACATACGTGCCGACATGGGTGGCATTTCCAGTGTGGAAACAATAGTGCCATGGACTCCACAGTCGATTTCTGACTTTATCCACTTCGGGGGACAGGAGTTTACTGGGAGCGCGCATGCATATGATTACGCGAGGATGGGCCAGGTGATTGACAAGAGAGTCACAGAGGGATTTTCCACTCGAAGTATGTGTACCCATCCGGTGGTAGACCAGAGAGATGCAAGGAAGGACCTTAATCTTGAGGCTAGGACGGCTATGAGTTCATTATGGACAAACTCATTCCAGACACAATGATAATTCATTCAGCTTTGTATGCAGAGACTCATCTACTGTCTATTGGGTGGGGCACCATATTGGTGTTGGTAGATTATCCATGAGGAGTACCAGGCATTGGAGCAAAAAGAAAAAACCATTTGTTTTTCCATGCTTGATCACTGCCTACTGCAAGTACCACGGGGTGAAGATATTGATGAGTCGGGCTCCATCACCTCGGCCTTGGACCCCAGCGACTATCTACGGGCAAGAACATAGGTTTGACAGAGTGTACCTTCAGCGCGCTGCTGATATATAGCAACCCAAAGAGAGAATAGATCTCATCTCCCCCATCTCTGAGAGTGATGATGATGACATGGAGATTATGATAGGTCTGTATTCCCGACATTGCTGCTGCGAGTGGTCACAGCCGCACCACGAGGAGCACGTGGCTCCAGGGGATTTGATTTCACTGAGGCTCAGGACCTACCTTGATGAGCGATTCCGGGGCTTTGAGGAGAATGTTGCAACTCTGACCACCACGGTCCAGGTTTGCAGTAATCTTGATGATTATGTCACCCAGCGCAACCGGGACTGGGAACTAGTTGATGAGCATCACGGGCCAGAGATCAGCTCATTGTGCAGCAGCAGATGCTTTGGACGCTAAGCAGGCAGTCTTACAGCAGTCTTAGGATCTCCTCTCTGACATGTGGACCGACTATTACGGGGATTATGCCCGGATTACTAGTCTTCTCCCATGTCCATTCTGTATACTCAGCCACAAAGGCCACACATTCGGTAACATCTAGTATCACTTTACATCCTCATTCTCTTTTTGCTGAGACCAGCTTGACCTTCATGTGTGGGGGGGGGGGGTGGTTATGGAGTTCTGATGTGGTTTTGTATGGCTTGTGGCTAACCTACTATTGTCGTTGAGTATTTATCTTGTACTTAGCATTCTCCTTTATTTGCACGTTATCGCTTTCTTAGTGGGTGGTCTGTGAGCCACATAGGCATGTTTCTATTCTTAGTAGTTGTCTGAGAGCCACATAGGATGGCACGGCTGTGAGCCTTATAGGTTTTAGGATCGAGTTGTCGGCATGCATTCATCTTGCATTGTCGAGCTGTATGCCAAGTCTAACTTTTTTATTGAATGAACTAATTGTTTCAATTTGTGTACTATGCTTTAAGTGTAGTTTAGAATTGTTTACATCCGCAAGAACCTGTCTTGGCATGTTACATTTGTATAGGTATT
>JAHHQI010000379.1:0-21630 GCA_028274465.1 Plantago ovata | reverse complement strand
CTAACTGAAATCGAAAAGATACCAACTTAAACATTCACGAATGAACATAAGCTGGTGGGGATGGATTGTTAACACTACTGGAAATAAGATCTCAACTACTCCTCAGAATTTTCTTCATCACTCTCCTGGTCATTGGTGGAAGGAAGCTGACGAATCCTGCGTTCCTTGGCAATCTTGTTCTTCAGCACATTTCGGTTCCATGTTCCTCCTGAAAATTGTTGAGCTGGGCTGCTACCGCTAGATTCTCCTGGTGAGCCAGAGAAATCCCAAATGATCTTCTTTCTTGAAGCTTTTTTCTCGTCAGTCAGCAGACGAGATTTTTCCCACTCGGCAGAGGTGATGAAGGAGTACCCGGGAGAGTTTGTGTTAGTAGAAGCAAAGTTCAATGGGCGCTGGCTGATGGGAGAAACATCATGAACAACAGTTACGGCCCTGGAATCAGTTTCCTGGAGGGGAGACACTGGGGAACTTGGTTCCTGGAGCTCAAAGTGGGAGTTGGTTCAGGACCGTTTGCATCAGCATTAGCAAACGAATCCGAGCGAAGCCAAACCCAATGCCTTCAAAGAGAATGCCTAGATCACACCAAAGAGGATCGCCAACAGCCACGTACCAGAGAACTCTCTTGTCTTTCTGTAAAACAACAAGAACTTTAGCACGAAAGTTAAGATAATGTAGGCCAGTTCATTAACTAGCCATAAAACGGAAAAAATGAAAGGCATTAGTATATGTTTTTGGAAAATACCGCCATGAGCCTCAGCCAGGCTCCATCATCACCAATGAACCTGTTGGTGGTTTGCTCCCAATCAAGCTCCTCAAATGACCGCATCATGGAGAACACCGTGTGACGGTCGTGGAGCAGCTTCACAACCCTGACAATATCAGGCCTGTGATAAAGGACACCAAACTCATTGTACAACTTGTTGATCATTTGGTCGATTGGCCACCATTTCTTCATTGGCCACTCCCAAGCTGCATTGTCGATTTGGATCTGCTTCAGGCCCTGGATGAGAAATGCTACGTGTTCTTTGGGGAAACTTTGGTCGTAGAACACCAAGTCTTGTTGTGCAAGAGCAACAGCGTTGGAGTTAGCCATTGCTTCTTTTTTTGGGGAGAGTTGGAAGGAATGTGGTTGTTTTCTTTAATTTGTTTAAGTGTTTGCTTTTAGAAATTTTGTGAAGCTCTGTGGTAAACTTATTTTCCCAAGTGTGTCTTTATATAGAGATTCATCATGCATGAACAACATAAATATTGTGATAAATTCAATCCAACCAATCCCTCTGAACTATATCTGCATGCCAATGTATGCTTCTACAGGATTACATGCAATAGATGAAGCTTTAAGTGTGAACAGATAAGCATGCACTCAGATTTGCAGAGTTATAGGTTGCTAAAAGAAACCAAAAAGCAGGACATAGAAGATTTCTGAATGATCTTAATAGTTTCCTATCCCATGTATAAGAATAACTACACACAACTTGTTTTCAGAAGCATGAAGTTTTTGTTTTGGAGCCATTCAATCAATTGGCAGATTCATATCTTATCAGCATTTATAGTTTTCAGCTTAGTTTTCACAATTTTGTTTCTGAGCCATGATCAAAATTAATCCCACAATTCCTTATTCATGATATTGTGCAGAAAATGGCATTAACTCAACCACAACAGCTCTATAACTTTGCTTGTTGTCTTATACATTCAAAGTTCAACCACTACTCCTGCAATTTTGGCATGCTCAACACAGGGGAGTTATGTCTCACAATTCCAGGAATGGCTTCTGGATTCTGAACACTCATGAGCTGTTTACCTATGCCAACCTATAGAACTTCTACTATTAAGATCTACAAGAATTTAAGACAAGTGAGTATCTCTTGCTACTATGTTACTTTGTTTTTATTAAGATGATTTTCTTTTATTATTCGTTTTGAATTAGTCGATTTTAACTTGATCAATGTCACCTAAGATGATTGTGCATGAGTTGTAGTATATGGTAGTAGACAATAATAATAAAACAACATGTGAATTAACATAGACACCACAAACATGTATAAATATAGTGACAACATAAAGCGTTATGCTTACCAAGAGACAGAAAAAATTGCAACACCCAAGGGAAATAAAAATAAAAAAAAATAAAAAAAAAAAAAAAAGACCTGGGCTCATGCATCCAAACTATTAGGTTATACATAGAAGCCTAAATTATTAGGTGTTTAATCAATGAAGGGGTTGTTTTCCACGTGGAACCCGGGCTTCGATTGACTTGCCAAACATGAAATCAGGGGAAAGTACCTCCCTGATCTGTATGTTTTGAATCCTTGTAGCTGCTACTTGCCTCGTCATCTTTGAAGGTCATAACTATATCAAAAGGTCCACTATCTGATGTGTACTCACTGCTGCCACTATCACAATGCTGTGGCGCACGAACATAAGACCATCCATCAAATATGCTCGGTAGATCTCTCCAGAATGGCTCTCCGTAGTTGATGTACCACCCATATTTTTCATCGGCCTAGGAGATGCAAACCGTTAAATTGTTAATAAAGATAAAGTATATTACATACGCAGGTGAGGCTAATTGTTTAAACATTTCGTAAATTATTAACACGTACATTAAGGAGTGAAGCCCAAACTGTAGGATCACAAGTAAGTGTGTTGGTAGTATGTTCCCACTTCATCCCTTTGCGGCCCAGTAGATTGTTGAACAGCACGTGGCGTTTCAGTAGCATCTGCACAACATCCTCCACCGTTTCCTTTGTGTATTTCACATTTAGGAAGTTCCAAATGTAGATGCACACCTCATCGTATGCCTTTGAAGTTTTGTTTGGCCACTCCCATAGGCCTTCATCCGCAAGCTGCTTGAGCTTCCTCACTATCAGCTGCACATGGCCTTTTGGTACTTTCCCTTCGTACCAAACTTGGTCTTGAGCAGTCCACGGAGCTGCCATGAAGGTGGAGTTTGATTTGTAGTGAGATGAAAGTGTATTGCTATATCATGTGATTTGTGTTGATACCACCTGATGAAGTCTTCTATTTATATGCAATGTGAGATACAAGTATACAAGCAGGCTTTGTACATGTCATGTACCTAACTTATAAGAAATTTGCCCAAGTGTTTGTGATTTGTACTCCAAGTTTTGTACATGTCATGTACCTTTTGTAATTTCTGCAAACTTTTAATGAAAGGGATGGATTTGTCAAAATCTTTTTTGTAAACTACTGAAAATGCTAATAATTACATGGACTAATATTTGGGTGATGGATAAATGTGATGGTCATGTTATAGTATGCTCAACCAAATAAAAAAAACCTGATTTGATCATTCATATTAATAAGCTGCAGATGGGATAAGCAATAATAAGTTGAGTAAATGGAATACCATCTCATTGATAACTCAAACCATTAGTCAACAGATTCTTCTCCCTCACGTTCAAGTTAAAGAGAGAACAAATGTTCAAGTACTTGTTAGACTACTTCAGTACAACACCCAAGCCACATACAAATGTCTTCTAGCAGATCAAATGATGGGCATCAAAAGAAGATTACTAGTTCTAGTTCTTACAGGCACATATTTCAAATCCTGACAAAAGAAACCAATGTTTGGGATCAAATTACATGTCAAATTCCAAAGGCAAATCCATCATCCTGAGCCAGCGTCGGTACATGCATTCGGTGATAGATTCCCGAAACCTTTTCCAGCCTAAGGTACCTGGAAATCCATGTTCATTAGGCTCTTCATAGTGGGGGATTTCAACCTCAGCCTCGTCATCTGGATATTCATCATCCAGTTCAGCAACACCCCACTCGTCAATAGGATCAGTAGCATGGATGAGGTTGTGGAGCAGGCAGCATGCAACAATTATTTTCAGTTGTCGATCGCGCCTATACCAAGCCAGACCACCCGTACGCAGAATTGCAAATCTCTTCTTCAGTATCCCAAAGGCCCTTCGGCTGGTAGTTGCAGCATGGTTGTGCCTATCATTGAAGTACTCTTTTGCCCCCATGTAGCCAGGTTCATCAGGAGCATGACGACAGTTCACCACGCGATATGGGGCCAAGAAACCAGGGATATTTGCAAACTGACAGCTGGCAAGGTAGTAGGTACCTGAAGTTGGCCAGAAATTTCAAAACTTCAATTATGCTCATTGTCAACACGCAAGTACTGTACTTAACTAACAAATACTCTCAACCATTAACAAACTATCGCAGGACATACATAGCTATTGTTACATATAATACTATGACCACAAACAGTACGGAAAGCATGCTACCTAACTTTGTACAACAATAATGTAATGGAAATGGTTGGAAAATCATGCAAATTGATAGCAACAAAGAACTAAAACTTCAGCCAAAAGATATTACACAGGGCCACATAATTCATGAATGCAGATTAGAATAATATTAGATTGTTTGTGTAGCTGAAGTATTATGTGAGGGCAATAAACAATATCTGAAACCTAAATTTAAAAATCAATTCAAGTTCATTCCCCAATAGTCAACTAATTTTTGGGGAGTTTATATTTGCAGACAAAGGACCAATTAACGGCAGAATACAAAGTTCCTCCATTCAGGGCTATTACAATGGCCAAATAAATTGTAAATTAAAGGTAAAGATCATGAAAATCACCTGGTTCAGGGACAATCGATTCATCTGCCTCCAATGCCTCCTTCAACACACGCATCGGACACCTGGAGCCATCAAGGTTAGTGTTCACATAAGTGAACCTCAGATCTTTCCCACAAGCAGCAAGAAGGTAGTCAACCGGACCAAGGCGCATCCCATCAACCACACCAACACAACCCTACACATATTGCAAAAAAATTGTGTAAGATAAGAACTGGATCATGAATTATGGAATGGGATAAACAGTGTCAATTAATTAGAATAGAATTAATAACCTCAAAGTGACACCAGGGATCATCTCTGCAACCACGCGGTACCGGAACAGGACGAGCCAAGAGAACATCTCTCATACTTACCACTGCATCAAGCACTTCATTGAATGACTTGATGACGGTGCTTCCAGACCTGAGGAATGCAAACTGCAGAATGCTGTGACTTGCCCCATGTGCCACGATAGCGAGGAACATATAAACCTTCTCACTCAGATCAATGGAGTTGCTGCTCTTCAACCCCGCGTGCGACTCAAGCAGCATGCACAAGTTATTAAGTTGAGCCCTTGTCATGTGGACCATGAGCCTGGTCTGCTGCTCATTGAGGTTCAGTAGACGGTTCATGTAATCTGCCCGACTCCTTGGTATAACAGCCATAGCAATCTTCTTGTGCAGCTTAGACCTTCTCAGTTTCACATTGTTCTTCTTTCTCCCTGCCTGGGCAAAGTGCCTTGATCTCAACTGAGTAGCACTCCTCGTAGTCACCACCATATTTGTCACAATGGAATCTGAAATTATGTAGAAAGGTTATGATTGGGCTACCCGGCAATAAGCAAGACTAATATTTGTATGAAAAAAAGGAACTGGTGCAAACACGCATTATAATTCATGCAACAATTTTCATTGTAAGAGATCCAATAACCACATCTCTACATAACCTATTCAATTAAACATGATATTGACCACATACACGAGTAAGCCTGTAGTACATATACGGACGAATCAAAAACTGAGATGAAATTGTAATCGGTGTACAACTGATGCAAGACATTTGTGGTGAACGTGGTATAAATCATACTACTCTTACTTATTTTAACTGCATTTAACATGGAAGCAACATGGGCATACTATAAGATACAAATATACGGAACCTTTACTACTAATTCCTACTATGTCTAGTACTGTATTCCTGTTGTTTTCATTTTACAACTTCATGCACAAATAATGCTCAATCATTCATCCGAATACATAAGCCCCCTACAAATCCCAATAATCCTTGACGAATTTTCATCAATTCACAACATAGATTACAATTTATTATGATTAACCCTAAATCCCCAATTTCAAACCCTAGATTCCAAATCATGAACCCTAATTGAGTAATCAGAAACTCTGAATCATTATGCAGAAACAGTACAACAAAATTAATAGAACCCCTAAATTAAAATTGTGAAAGCTATAGTACGGGAAACCCTAATTCCCAAATTGGAAACCATATATCCCAAATTGGGAACCATAATTCCACAGCCATAAATTTATATTGCCTGGGTGTACTAAATGTTGTAAAAATTGAAACAAAATGAAAATATGGACAGCACATTAAATGAGATGAAACAAACCTTCAAGCAGCGGCGTGTAAAATTCCGGTGCGGCCAAGTCGGGATCTGCATAAACAAGTAAGAAGTTTGTCAACGAACAATTTGGTGTCAAATCTTCAACAAGGAAAAAAGAAGAATAGGAGGAAGAATCACCCGTATCACCGTAGATTCGCCGGCGAGCCACGGCTGTTTCTTTTGGATGGGAATTCTGGGGACAGTGGTGATTAATGATGCCATGAGTGAGGGAAATGTATTTATACCAAGGTAGTAGGGTTTGGGGACAAAAACGGGTTTACATAAATGTGTCCTAATTTTGAGCTGAAATCGTGCAGCTGAAAAACGATTTATAGGAAATTGGGGGCATATAATTAAGTGACATTAGATTAATTCACTATTACCCATACTTAATCATATTACCAAGCTCATTAATGAAAGATCTTGTAGAATTAACATAGCCTTTCAATAATTTAATGGTATTGATAATATATTTATTCATAATTACGGCTACGAGTTTACTATTACTCGTATTATTAAACATATAATAGCGGTGTACGAGATATGCAAACTTGTATTACTTTAAATAAAGCCGGTATTATTCAATGCCGTTCTTTTTTAATTTTGTACAAAAAATTTTAATAACACACCGCAAATCAGTACAATAGAATCACATGAAAAAATATTGTAATATTATGTTAACAAATACGGGCAATTATATTTCCAAATTTGAAAATATTCAGGTAAATAATCATGCTTGATGTAGTTGTATTTTGAGGTAAATTATCAACTAAATATTACATTACGGAGTTCATAATCAGATCGCGGGAATCGTATACGTTCCACAATCCATTGTGGAGTACATAAAAGATCATATACCTAACCTTGCCATTACCGTAACCTCACTATATCTAAACCGTAATGGCTCGGGCAGTACCTGTAGTCACAGCACAAGTACGTATCATGCTCATTGGTGAATTCACTTTCTAATGTTTGGAGCAAGTTAGTTCATCCGTGTTTAGTATAATGAACTTACAAAACGTATTAATACAAAAATTTAATGGTTTGCATTGGTTTATACACATAACCGTTTCAATAAAACCTATCCCCTAAATCCTGTATGCGAACAACCACTTACCTAAACCACGAACTCTTGATTGTAAACACTAAACCCAAGCTTGTGACTACACTAATTATGCTTAGCATGGATTACACTAAATATCCAAGAAACAATGGTTTTATTAATCAAGTTATTGTAAAATAATAAATTTACTACCCCGTTGAAAAATGTATAGTTTCCTCGTTCGTTGAAGTGTTATAGTACACAAGAAGATTAACCTTTACCGAAGCGAGGTTAAACCTAACCCAAGATAGGATACGCTCAGGTGTGAGCCCAATATCGAATCGTGAAACCACATTATGACTAATAACACGATCCGTGTTAAGTTTTCGAGTACGAGCTTCATTGTAACCCTTAACCCTAAACCCTAAGCCCTATACCCCAACCCTAAACCCTAAACCCTACACACCAACCCTAAACCCTAAACCCTAAACCCAACACACAAACTATTAAACCCCGTATACCATAAATTATGTCCTTCAACGAAAAAATGTAAAATTATAAAACTTTGTCAGATCGTGAAATGCCGGGCAAATCTAATATCCCATCGGTTTGGCCCAACGGAATTATAATTGTAAGCCCTAGGCTTCAATTCACAAGACAGTATGAATCTTAAATTTAGCATTGAAACAATTCTTTCCGCCACTCATTTTCACCGAAAGGGAACATGATAAAATGGGAGGAAGTACTTCATACTGGAGAGATCATAACCACTTCATATCTTCAGTATAGGACACAATATTCTAGTCCAATCTCTCCCAGTAATGCAATCAAATTTAAATTGAACAAGTGGTATTGTAGTCAACATTCCAATAAACAGGGGAAAAAAAGCAATCACCATGAACGAAAATTAAACATGCACATTAAAACAGCAGAAATGACTTCAATGATCATCAAATGATCCAACCAAACCTCAAATGCAACCAATGTCATGTCTCAATACTTTACATAATACCCAGACAACAAAAGCCTTGCATCAGGGGGGGGGGGGGGGCGGTTGCGCAAAACAAGTCAGGAAAACACCAAAAAAAGCAGCAGGGTAAAAGTTGTAATCGCAGTCTCGAACGATAGATAACTTAAGACACATAGTATCTATACACACAGTCTGCTGCTGAATACCCCGCCCCCCATGCACTCATCTGCCGGTCTAAGGAGTGCCTAGGTTTGCTCCCCAAATCTCACCGCATGTCTGCACCTCGTTCATCACCCACTCTTCCATTTCAGAATATTCCATAGCATTGAACTTATCAAGCAACTCATCATCAGCCAAGAGCTTCTTACTCATGCAATACCTAGCGCGTGGTGGTAGCGCGTAGAAGCTGTCCATGTGACTCCTCATTACCTGGACCTTCTCAGCCTTAGACATGGGTCCTGCTGCGTTCGAAACAATTATGGGGCCCTTCATGGATTGAACTGCTTCCTTTAGGATATTACCCAAACCATTCATCATGTTAAAGAACGGGGAGCTGTCATTGTTACCACGATGACCGAGCTTTCCCCTCTTTGCACGCTTGATGTTCCTGTTTGATTCAACCTCATCGGGAATAGGGCGTTTCTGCCCCGAGCTAGGACCACCACTTCCTTCAGCATTTAGTGATTCTTCACCAGTTTCACCATTACCCTCCATTTCATCACTGAAATACTCGTCATCACTTACAAGCAGCTTATCTCGCTCTTCTTCATAGCCCCTAGCACCTTCCCCACGCGCACGTTCTGTGCCGTAGATCTCACACCAGTCCTCAAAGAAAACAAATCTCTCTCGTTTGATCTTGTTCAACACCTTATGCTTCTGCACCATATATACGAAATAAAAGTTCGGCCATTAAAGCTAGCACTTAATAACATACCGGTAAGATAAAAACATCACACAGAACTTGTAAGAGGCTATACAACTATTACCTGGCAAGCAGCACGCCATATCTCATCACTACATGAAAACTCCTTCTTGATATCGCACCATCCCATACCAGACTTCTCACTCAATTCAAGAACAGCCTTGTGCTTGTCACGCATGCTCCTCACACGGTTCTTTATGTGTGGTTTAATCCTCAGATCAGTGTTAGGGAAATGCTTCCTCATGTGCACCTGCAAGTACTGGAAACCTCCAGGCTTGAAACCTTGTGGGGATTTCAGGCCAGCTAGCTTTGCTTTCTTCATGCCCTCGATTAGCACTTTTTCCTCCTCGTGGGACCATGCCCTGTAACTTCCACCAGCTGCCCCTTTCTGAGTCGACTCATTCACCTCTTCAGTAGCAAGTCCACTCTGGGGAAAGCTCCCAAGACTTTCTACATTCTGGTTACATAACAACAAACATCATCAAACTCTAAAATAATAGTAAAATAGGTGATGAAGTACAACAACAGAGTGATTGGTGTGCAAGATTTATCAAAGGTAAGATCAGCTCCAATGATCCAAGTTAACTAAATACATAGAATAGCAAAGCACACTAGTAATATAGCCATTCAAAGGTTAACTTGACAATACTCAACAATATCATCCAGACAAACACAACATTAAATTAGATAGAAAGTCTGATCTGCCTTAACACTAAAATGCACTTCAAACATCCCTCATATAATAAATTTCAAGTCTATGAGGCCATGGTGAAAACAACAATCTTCATCGACGATTGTTTCTCTCAGCGCGCCAGTTAACAAACATTGTATGGGCCATATTCTGTCTCTTTTCCTTCCAAGCCGCATTAGCCTCACCACCATGTGGTTGAGGCTCATCATCATCCTCAGGAGGAAAATCATCTGGCAAATCGCCGCCTAAATCATCTACTTGGTCAGCTTCATCAGCTAACAGATCGTCTTTGCTCACATTACGAAGGAAGTTGTGTATTAGTGTGCATGCCAAAATAATATCGTTCTGAGTTTTCAAGGGGTAGAACGAGGGAGACCGAAGGATCCCGAATCGTTTCTTCAAAAGACCAAAGGTCCGCTCAATGATGTTTCGGGCTGACGAATGTTTAAGATTGAAATATTCTTTATGGTTCTGAGGGGCAAGTCCACCTTGACCCCACTCTTGGAGATGGTAACGAGTGCTCCGGAAAGGTGCAAGGAAACCAGGGGCGTTCGCATACGCGGCATCAACTAGGTAATAGGAGCCTACAAACAACAACCAAACATTACAATTGTATCTAATGAAATAACATCTTCTCTATTTTTCTGTCAATAATAAAGAAGATCTTCAGTACTTCACACAAACCTGCTGGTACTCTAAACCCATTTTCCCTCTCTAGAGCATCGCCTAGAACCCTCGCGTCTGCAGCAGAACCCTCCCAACCCGTTAGAACATAAACGAACTTCATCTCACGGTCACAAACCCCCAAAACATTCACTGCCACTTGCCCTTTTCGGTTGCGATACATGGCCTGCTGAGCTATTGGAACTTCGACCTTTATGTAAGTTCCATCCAATGCTCCAAGACACCCCTAACAAAAAACAAAAAACAAACATGATTACAACAGTACAACTTCCCAATGAACAATCATCTGCCTAACCTTCACATAATATGAAACTATATGCTTTTTTTTTTACCTCAAAATGCATCCACGGGTCATCAGTGCAATCAGCACTCACAGGTTCAGGCCGGGAAACAAGAATGTCGTGGCACCTTAGGACAGATCTCAGAACATGATGGAAGGAACGACTGATGGTGTGGCCAGATCGACGAAATGCAAATTGAATTACTCTATTTTTGAAGTGGTGTCCTAAAATGACCAAGAAACATGCTACTTTTTCCTCAACAGTGACATAAGTACTTGCCTTCAGACCACCCTCCTTCACTAGAAGATCACAGAACTGGCGAAAAGCGGACCTATCCATTCTAAGCAAGTTTTTTGTATTCGTATCACTTTTTCAGTTAGCCTCTTAATGTACCTAAGCTGACAACTTCTTTTACGAATTAGGCTATACTTAATTGGCAATCTGCGCTTACGGGAAAGGCGGCGAATTCTTTCGTTTCGATAATACCACATCATAAGTGTCAACATGACAACAGTTACAAGAACAATTAGCCTCATTACCAACCTCCGGCGTACAATCTTGACAAAAAAATACCGTTGAATTAAGTCAGATATATGATCTACTTACTTTCACTACTACATAACTTATCAACACAGAGATGCATATGTACAGATCTGATGGAAACAAACAATGCTACTTCAGATCTGGAAAACAACAACAAGGCAGAATGTATAGAACTTCAAACAACAACAGACATAAATTACCACACTCTTAGGACTTCAATCCACAACAGTTTAAACATCAAAAGTTTGTCCAAAAAACTCTGCTCTAAAAAACCAACCAGTTACAACCAGGCAAAGGCATGAAGAATGCAATTACACTGTTAAAACCATTGTACCACTACACCAAAAAAATTAGAGACAAAATTCACATTGACAACTACTCAAGTTTCACTCCACAGATTAGCAGATACCCTTCTTCCATTCACCATTTCCACTAAAAACACAGATTTCGTCATAACCTAACAACAAACAATAGGATAGTGGGAATGGCTTACAGCATTTATCTCCGAATCCATGGCTGACAAAGCTCAGAAAAGCTCCAGAGAAAGCTCAAACCTAACCTGCCGAACAGAAGCAAAATTCTCTCAGAATACCCAACCATTTTAGAAATCGAAAAGAGAGAATTGTAGAGGGAAGAATGGCGCCTGAGATCCCAAATTTTCCGGCGATTTTACCTTCTATCCACAGAGAAATCGAATTTGGCGGCTGAGCTCGAAAAACTGTGACCTAGAAGTGAGCAATGGGAATGGCGGGGAAATATATACACGGGAGAATTAAATTTGCATTTCCCATTTTCTTTTTCCAGTGGCAAAATCGTTATTGTTGGGCTGATTTTATGTACACTTGACTGTGTACATTTTTCATACATGGGGTACCCATGTATGAAAAAAGGGTGTGTTTGGGGCTCCAAAACACACGGTTCAATTTTCCGGCCCAACCGGTCTACCCAGATTACACTTCCTTAAATTGACAACCAAACAATATGTGTAGGAAAAACGGTGTGTTTTGGGTGCAGTTTGACCGCAAATACACCCAACCAAACACCCCATTTCAGAGCAAAGAAGAAGAGAAGAAATCGTTGCAGCTCCAACAATAATGCCCAACGTTATCTCCCACTTCGAGAGAATCCCTCAATTTACCCTCTCTACTTCCACCTCAAAGCCACTGTTTCCGAATTCCACAAGAGAATACCTCAGTTTCCCAAAATCTGCTCCTGTTGTTATAAAATGTGCCAAGAAAGCAAAAAGGACCGGCAAATTTAGGTACCCATCCGAGAGAAAGAAGCTTAGGCATAAAGAACTGTCCCCGGCTGAAAAGGAAAAGAATCTTCAGGGCATTTGGAGGCTTTCCAAGCTGGGAGTTTCTGTCCATGATGACCCTGGGAAGGACTTCTGGGGTGTCTCTCTGCCTTTGCTCGAACAGATTGCCAAAGTTCTTCAAGTTCCGGTAGCATTATAGATTCTAACTTTTGCTCTCTTGTGTTTCTTGTTATGGAATTCGAGTTTTGTTCTAATTTAGTATACTGTCTATATACTCATAACTTAGTCTTGTAATATTCTATGTTCATCCTTCATTCGTGTTTCGATTACATGGTTATTCTTATGCCGGTTCATCTTGTAGGTAGCTTCTATGTTGCCAGCAGAGGCGTTTACTGTGGTGAGAAAGTCGTTTGACGCAAGGAAGGTATGGGAAATTTGAAGTGGAATATTGTTTATTGTTGATATGTTAATGTGCTACAGGATATTCTGATTTCTGTATATGTAGCTCCTGTGTCCCTTTTATTTACACCATATAGATTCATGACTATTCCATGTGAAGTAACCAGGCCTCAGTCTTTCCTAATAATTGCTTCACATATGAAAAATATACTTTAGTCTACGCTTACCTTGTTGATTGGTTCTTCTGGCTCTCCTATAGCCACCATAAACTAGAGCAGATGATATAGTTAGCTTTGTTACTGAAAAATTAGATGCACATCAAAGTTTATGCTTGTTTTGGTTTTATTGTGCTTCATGCATAGTTTCATAGTTGAAGAAACCACAAATAAGGAGGCGGTTGTGTAAGTACAAGAATGATCACAAATGTATCTAAAACTAGCTTCATTTACTGTCATTATTGGATTCTTGTTGCCTTCTCAGTTTTTTGGCATTCTGGATTAAGGATTACCTAGAGTTTGGTTAGATGAGATTTGAAAGCTTCTCGGGGGCAATGACTTATCCACTTTATCAACTTTACACTAGAAAACTAGAGTTACATGCATAAATAGCACATTTTTGCTGGATTGGAGTAGTAGTGTACTGTCCTGCTTTGCTTTCTCTGACTGTTTCTCCATATCCCCTCTCCTTTCAATATGACTATGTTTGACTGTTTTTTTTTTTTTTTTTGGCATAACCTCAGTTGCAGAAGGAGCCTAAATTTGTCTATACTGTGGATATGGATGCTCGAAAACTCATAGACCTTGAGCCCCATTGCGGGGAGTTCATTTTCGAATTGGAACCAAAAGTTGGACAAAGGGAGCTCTTGGAAAATGACAGAGTTTCTGGTGATCTGATGAGTATGCTACGTGATTACCGAACGATAAATGGAGCTGCATCATCTAGATCAGAATGCAACGATGTAATATGGTCAATGGAGCTCACAAGTTTGGGTTGACCAAAAGCCCAAAGTAGTGATTGTTGTAGTGGCCCTGCTGGACTGTTCGCTTCTCTTGTGCTTGCTGAACTTGGCGCTGACGTTACACTTGTTGAAAGAGGCCAGGCAGTCGAACAAAGAGGACGTGACATTGGTGCTCTGGTAGTCCGCCGAATGTTACAACTGGAAAGCAATTTTTGCTTTGGGGAGGTCGTCTCTTGATCCAATTATATTCAAGGTTTTCCCAGTATCTAGGTTTATATCTGCAATATCTTTTTAGTTTATCACAAAACTTGTGATAGAAGATAGATGAGACGCTTTAAATATCTAAAATAACCACATCACCATCTACCCAAGTTTTAGGCACATTTTCCTAATTTGAGCACACATGCAATTATTAGGAATAACCACACCATCGGCAACCCAAGTATATGCATTCTCCTAATTTGCACCAGTCAAACCATTTGACCGTCTTACAAAAGTTTTCCAAAGTATATCTCTGAAGTTGGAAATTAAGTAAACTAGCAAATTATGCATGGGGCACCTACATACTTCAGTATTGGCCACCTTTCATGCTCTCTTTGTACTGAAAATTTAACATGGAGCCTTGGGATCTAATAGTAGTCTTCCGATGGGAGGTAGATGCAAGTTGTGGTACGGCTTTATAGAAATTATGGCCAAACGATAAAGAGGTACATGTCATTTTCGGAACACAGGGGGCTAGGTGTTTGTTGTCTACAAATTAAGAGGTCCACACGTAAGTGTATCTGTTGCTACCAAGACAATTAAACTCGATATGGTTGCATGCTTATGTTTCGTGAAAACTCTGACAATTTGGCTAGCATGTTGCAGTCACCTATGATCATTATAATAATATCAAGTTATCATCTATGACCCCGCCTAAGGTTTTCATGATAAGACTATCCCTGGACTTGCTGTACCCCCCTCTGCAGTAAGACATTAATTATTGCGAACTCACAAGTTAATGTATTGGATCTAGTCGTAGTTATGTGCATCCATTCTGCATTTGAGGGGTAGATAGTAACAATAACAATGTATACTTTTTGTTCTTTTCGTTCCAATTCCTCACTTCCACTGTGACTTGTCATTTATTATGGACTTATGTATGACAGGGTGGTGCAGGTACTTGGAGTGATGGCAAGCTAGTAACAAGGATTGGAAGAAATAATGATAGTGTTTTAAGCGTAAGTCTTGTTCTGTCACTGTGCCTTCTGATGCCTCTCCCTGTAAATTGCCTTAAGCTCCTTGAAGGAAATATTGTGCCTGCATTTCATGTTCCACATCTTTGAGATGTGAAGACGTTGTTTTAATTTATCTTCTGCATTTATAGGTTCTAAAGACATTGGTTCATTTTGGTGCTCCACGTAGTATACTGGTAGATGGAAAACCTCACCTTGGAACTGACAGATTGATTCCTTTACTTCGTAATTTTCGCCGTTACCTGCAAGAGTTGGGGGTATGTTCAAATTTGGGTTAATAGAATCTGTAAAAGGATGCTAGGATGCTTTATTCAGTGAAAAAATAATAAACTTCTTCTGTCAATATGCCTAGGTCACTGTCAGATTTGGGACAAGAGTAGATAATTTGGTGGTGAAAGCAGAACGTGTCACAGGTGTTGAAATTTCTGATTCTAAGGGCAGCTCTGAGCTTAGTAGCCAGAAGTTGGAATGTGATGCTGTAGTTCTCGCAGTTGGGCATTCTGCACGCGATACATACGACATGCTCCTTTCTCACAATGTGGATGTTATTCGCAAAGACTTTTCTGTGAGTTTTCTCCTACATTACCATGCCTTTCATGTCCTCGTGCTATACTGTTATCTCTCTGGCATTATAGTTCTTGGTCCAATCTAACACTGTTGCACTACTTATACAAAACATTTATTTTTGTAATTCTTTCTTTTATGTTTACAGGTCGGTTTGCGAATAGAACATCCTCAAGAATTGATAAATAATATACAGGTATGGTGATTTTTGCCTCAGAAACTGTAGCCTTTACATTATTGCTTTGCTTCATAAATTTAGCCTCGGAGAAATGATTTATGTTGTGTTATGGGTAGCTTTAATGTTTTTTAAACTTTCTTTAAATAACCTGTTACAGTAAAATGTAATTTAACAGCTTTTAGTATTGTTTCTGTTTAATCTGCGTAATACAAACTACAAAGGGGAGAAACATAGGTATTGTTTTATCTGGAAATTGGTCTCAGACCCACCCAGAAGCAATAACGGGGAGATTTATCTAGAGGATACGGAATGCATGTTGTTGTACCATGCTTTAGTTTATAGTTATCCAGGGATCTTGAAGATGAATTTATAAGTCGTTCTGAACTTCTGATCTGATGAAGCATCTCTATTTCTTTCTTCTTGGATCTTAGTTCATTTCTTACATTATATGCTCAGTGCACCTAACAATATGTTGTTACACATGTGCAGTACTCTGGGTTGGCTAGTGAGGTTCAAAGCGGACGTGGGAAAGTACCAGTAGCAGATTACCAGGTTGCCAAATATGTCACAGAAAATGAAGTCCATGCATCTTCCAATGTGGAGCCAACCAATCGTGGCTGCTACTCCTTTTGCATGTGTCCGGGTGGCCAGGCAAGTCATCATCCTTCTACTACATTCTACCTGATGTGTGTTTATTCCGCAAGTAATATAAGAAAGAAACAACAAAATATGCAGGTTGTTCTCACCAGTACAAATCCAGCAGAACTTTGTATCAATGGCATGTCTTTTTCAAAGCGTTCATCTAAATGGGCAAATGCAGCTCTTGTAGTAACTGTGTCATCCCAAGATTTCGAAGCATTAGACTTCCATGGGCCACTCGCAGGAGTTCAGTTTCAGGTACTTTAGGCATGCACATATTTGCTTAACCTTTTTTTTATTATTATTATTATTACCATTATTTTTTGATATCATTGTTTAATTTTATCATCAATATGCAGAGAATGCTTGAGAGAAAATCAGCTATTATGGGTGGTGGCAACTTCGTAGTTCCTGTACAGACAGTTCCAGATTTTGTGGATGGTAGATTGTCAGGTGGACCATCTATAATCTCTAGACTTCTATAGTCCCCTTCCATATTTTTATGGTGCATAGATTTTTTTAATCTAGGTTGAATTCATTCTGCAGGAACATCTATCCCATCATCAAGCTATCGTTTAGGTGTGAAAGCAGCAAATCTTCATGAATTGTTTCCTGTTCAAATCACTGAAGCTTTGCGACGTGCAATTTCATTGTTCGACAAGGAGGTTTGTCTTTGTTCCATTCCATTCCATTCCCCTCTTTTCTCTGTTCTCCTTACGGCCTAAAACATAAGGAGTTTTAAGAAGACTGTAAGATGTGAATACTGAAAGTTATGTCATATATATCTTGCAGCTGCCAGGATTCATCTCCGAACGAGCTCTTCTTCACGGAGTGGAGGTAATATTAACCTTCTCAGTCATACTTATGTTCTTCGAGCTTTCCTCGTTTCTTCACACCAAACTTCTTATTGCACGGTGAATTAAGATAATGCCTCCTAATGTTTTGTTAAATGACAACGCTAAGTACATTCTAGATATTGCTAAAACTCCACCTTATGAACAGCTGTTATGTAACATCAATTTTGCTAGCAGAGTTACCCAGTTAGAAATTGTTCTGAGTGCATGTCGCAAAATGATCAAATGAAGAAAGTGGCTTCTCACACTGTTTTTACTTCTTGTTTGCGATTTTGACATGGATTACTTTTGAGTTCATTCCACCTGTGTACTGAAAGCCAATTGTTATTACACTGCGCCATATTTCTCATGGGTGCAGACGAGGACAAGTTCTCCAATCCAGATCACACGGAGCAGTGATACATGGGAGAGCACATCGTTGAAAGGGCTCTATCCCGTTGGAGAAGGAGCGGGATATGCTGGTGGAATAGTAAGCGCGGCAGTGGATGGGATGTATGCCGGTTTAGCTGCAGCTCAAAATCTTGGTCTCTACACTGGAAGCATCGAATCTATGTTCGGAAAGACGCAGAATTCTGCATTTGTCAAGTATTAAGGCCGATTGGAACGATTCATTCTCGGGCTTTTGCTCGTGTGAGATTCCATAACTGCAGTTATATAGCCTTGTGAACTTGCCATTTTTGTAGAAGCCAATTTTGCACTTGTGCTACAGAGAAAATAATTTGGTATATATAGCTTTGATCTTCGTATAATTCACCTACCGGTCAGGTAGACTATGATCGTAAATGTTTTGTTCGTTTGTTATTTTTTGAAAATGATCAAGAATATTATTTAAAAATAAAGAGTTACAATGAAAATACAAGATAAACACATTTTACTCGAACATTTCGAGAGTGTTTGGAACTAAGTTGAGGGGGTCTTTTAAGGAAAAATTACTAAAAGATGAATAGTGACCTCATTTAAAAAATGGAGATGAAATTGTGTTTTGTATTATTTTGGGAGATAAATAGGTATGTAGGAGTAGGATAATAATGATGAGTAAAAAGGAATGTTTTTTGATTTGTACTTACGTAAATTGAGGAAAATGGAGGGTATGAATGATATGAATATTAAGGATGAGTGAGAAAAAATGAAGGGTGAAGATTTTATGGGAGTTATTATAGGTTAGAGAGAGAAAATGAAAGAAAAGGAAAAATGAGAGGAGGCACAAATGAGGAATAGTGCCCGGTCTTTTGGTGAAAAGGACACCAAACACAACTTGGTATTTTTTACTTAAATACCAACTCCAACTTAGCTCCAATCACTCTCTTCATAATTTTACAAGGTACAAAATTTGCTCAAAAGTTTGCACTCATGCCATCACAAATTATATTAATACAATAATAATCTCAACCACAAATCCACAACACTTCGTCTTTCTTCTGAATTCCAACCTTCGACGACACACTAGTTACTTTGTTGAAAATCAATTAACATGTGAATGTACTGTTTATAGTTTTCAAATCGAGTATTGAAATGCAATTAACTAGTGAAAGGAATATTTATGTTCCAATATTCTCCATCACTTGATGTTTATGCCATTTTCCTCCCAAAACATCAACATGGGAATTGTAAAAACTCAAAGTAGTGAATTCCTATTTACTCAACTGCACCTCACTTTGAGTTTATGAGGATTTTGAAACTATGATTTAGCTTTTCTTCCATACGTATGGAAGAAGAAGTTTTGAAGCATATTTTCCCAATTCACCGATTCCGCTTCATTGTTGGCTTCCAGAAGATCGGCGATGTCTGCCTCCACCATCTTCCCGATTCCAAAATCAAACACTCTTCTCCGCTGTTTAAGTCGATTTCTTTAGGATTTTTTTTTTTTAATTTGGTGTTGTCAGTTGAATCCGTTAGATGGAATTTGAATTTGAAATTGTGTTTCTATCTCGATACTATGTTTTCTATTATTAAGCCGACGGAGCCGATGTTTAAGTTGAATTCCAAAACGGCTTAAACAGTTGCTAAAAACAGCAAGATAAGGGCAGTGTCGTCATTTCACATGGCCGGCCGCTAATTGAATGAAAATTTGAACTTAGGTACTAGACTGGAATTTCCCCATTATTATATAATCTGTGCTGGGCCGTGGGTGAATCGAAGCCCAAAACCTACATCTCTGCAAATACATTTGGGCCTTGAATTTGACCCAATCCCTCTTTTCTGTGTTTTTTTGCAGTTCGTCTTCTGGTTCTGTTTCGCCCTCTCAACCTCTGCCACCAGAACAAGTCGAGCTAATTACCAAGTTACCATACCATTAGCGTCGCCGCTCCTCCGCCGCCGTTCTTCAAAGCTCCGTATGTTACCTTCTCACTTCTCTATTCCCCTCATTAGCTATTTTTCTCCTTTTTGGATATGTTGCTTTTCCATGTCAATCCTTTTATGAACTTGAGGTAGCTAATTATCATTAGCTATATCCTGATGGTGGAAAACTATCCTCAATTTATAGTAATGGTGTGGTATTGATGTTTACTGGTTTAGGTTTTTGTTTTCTACTATTGAGTTCTGAGGTTTATGGTCTCAGGGTTTTAGAAGCTACAAAACCAACGTTTGAATATACCTTAAATAATTTCGGAAATGTTTCCTAAGAATGCTAAAAAATCGAAATGAGTATTTGTAAATAACCAATTTCGTTTTATTGGAGGATAGTTGAATTCATCTCATTACGTTAGCTGCTTGCAATTAGTAGTATGTCTATGCTGAACATGAAATGCAAGAGCTAATTAATTTATTTTGCAACAGTTTTGGGGTACTGGCTATACGGTTATAGCTTGAAATGGATGATGTATTTGTTGATATCCTGAGTTTAGTCATGCCCATTGCATACAGTTGCCTGAGCTAGACAATCTTAGTCTTGTTTTTATGATAATTGGACAAATTTCTACAGTTTGCACTCTATTTCGGGATCAAATGCTGGTTTTAGTATTGGCGTTGTTTCATTCTTGCACTGGTTCAAACTTATTTCAAGAATTTGGGTAAGAGAATTACCGAAGCATAACTAAACTCTATGGATGCTGTTGTTTTGTAGGCTTGCAGGTTTTGAATAGTTATGTTCGCAACAATATAGAAGCTACGCACTTGACCATTTCCAGCATTAGTCTTGTGCGTGCAGTGGATGACTGTGCATGTTTCCTTTTATCGTGTTGGATATTCACTGAAAATCAAACACATTGAGAAATTGAAGAAGACAATACTTTCTCCGTTTCATGGCAGGAATAGAAAGTACTGCTCATCTGGTGATAACTATTCTATTCATCAGAATCCTGCACTACAGAATAAGTTCAAGAATTGGCAACACTTGAGAAGGAATAAACTAACAGCCAGTACATTTGGTAGGGCTGTGGTTTTTGGCGTCATGGACGGGTTGAATTATGGAGAGAGAAGGTTGGGTTGATTGAGCCCTTCTCTGGCAACTTAGCTACAGTGTGGGGCAACATTAAAAGAAGAAGAAGCTATCAACCGATATGAACTGATAACTGAAAATAAACTACAACATCCTAATTTCTCAGTGAACCTTCAAGATGAATGGCTTGCAGCTTCGGCTGATGGTATTGTTAACAACTTTATCTATGGGTTGCCGTCACGTGGGATTGTTGAAATCAAGTGTCCATACTTCAATGGAGATAAAGAAAAGAGCATCCCATGGAAAAGGATTCCAATGTACTATATTCCTCAAGCTCAAGGTTTGATGGAAATATTGGACCGAGATTGGATGGACATATATTGCTGGACTATCAATGGTAGTAGTTTGTTTAGGATGCACCGGGATGTCGAATATTGGGGTCTACTAAAGATAGCTTTGTCTGATTTCTGGTGGAGACATGTTCAACCCGCAAAAGAGTTATACAACAAATCAGTGATCACTGATCCTCCTGCAGAATTAGCATCACTCATGCCAGCACCTAAGCATGAGCTTCACCGTGATATTGTGTATCTAAGCAAGCTTGTCTCCAACAATCACATCTGCTGATGCGGGAAATTCATGGCAGGTTGGAATTCTAATAAGGGAATTGGATTTGATGTGAAGCTGGTTGTTTGAATGGAGATTCTTTCTTTCTCATAAGTCATAACCATATGTTATGATAAAAAATGAGAATCAGGCCTCAAAATGTGATGCAGTTGGGTTCAAGTATCGTAGTTGTATTCGAGGTATGT
>JAHHQI010000377.1:0-22345 GCA_028274465.1 Plantago ovata | reverse complement strand
CTAGATTAGTTAGATTGCTATTTAGAGTGTCCATTATGATATCCCTTTCCTCAAACATAGGACAGAACTAACTACAAGTTACTATAGCTCAGAGTAACCTTTCCTTACACTTACAACTAGATTAGTTTCTATTGATCCTTCATTCAATTTCTATTGATTTAGGTAGATGAAAGACCCAAATCCCATGTAAAGATGTTTGTGTGTCTTCCCTTTATAGAAGAAGAACAGATCACTTAGATTAGTTAGATACTAATAGAGTGTTCCTTTATGATATCCCTTTCTGCAACATAGGAGAGAACTAACTACAAGTACAAGAGTTTATACACAATCAAATAAGAAGTTCCCTTCTTCTAATGAGCAAGTTTAAAGAGTCCATTGAAACTACCCTATCTATTGTGCTTACTAATAGATGATTCATTCATCCACTTTCTATTGCTTTATGTAATGAAAGATACAATGCCATTGAAAGAATGAGTTGTATGTATAGAAACAACTAATCGATCACTAGATTAGTTAGATTGCTATTAGAGTGTTCCATTATGATATCCCTTTCCTCAAACATAGGAGAGAACTAACTACATATACTATAGCTCAACTAACCTTTCCATTAACCTTAAAACTAGATTAGTTGTCTATTGATTCATTCATTCATTCTATTGCTTTAGGTAGATGAAAGATACAATCCCATGTAAAGAATGAGTTTGTATGTCTCCCTTTATCTAGAGCAAAACTAAGATCACTAGATTAGTTAGATTGCTATATAGAGTGGTCCGTTATGATATCCCTTCCGCAAACATAGGAGAGAACTAACTACAAGTACTAGAGTTATAATTTACCAATCAATAAGAAGTTCCCTTGCTTTCTTAATGAGCAAGTTAAAGCGCATTGAAACTAACCTATCTATTGTGCTTACTAACTAGATGATTCTTCATCACTTTCTATTGCTTTAGTAGATGAAAGATACAATGCCATGTAAAGAATGAGTTGTATGCACAAACAACTACTAGAACAACTTCTAGATCACTAGATTAGTTACATTGCTATTAGAGTGTTCCGTTATGATATCCCTTTCCGCAAACCTAGGAGAGAACTAACTACAAGTACTAGAGTTATATACACAAATCAAATAAGAAGTTCCCTTGCTTCCTTAATGAGCAAGTTAAAGAGTCCATTGAAACTAACCTATCTATTGTTCTTACTAACTAGATGATTCATTCATCCACTTTATATTGCTTTATGTAGATGAAGATACAATGCCATGTAAAGAATGAGTTGTATGTATAGAACAACTACTCTGATCACTAGATTAGTTAGACTGCTATTTAGACTGTTCCATTATGATATCCCTTTCCTCAAACATAGGAGAGAACTAACTACAATACTATAGCTCAAACTAACTTTCCATTACCCTTACAAACTAGATTAGTTTCTATTGATTCATTCATTCACTTTCTATTGCTTTAGGTAGATGAAAGATACAATCCCATGTAAGAATGAGTAGTGTATGTCTTCCTTTATCTAGAACAACAACTAGATCACTAGATTAGTTAGATTGCTATTTAGAGTGTTCCATTATGATATCCCTTTCCTCAAACATAGGAGAGAACTAACTACAAGTACTATAGCTGAAACTAACCTTTCCATTACCCTTACAAACTAGATTAGTTGTCTATTGATTCATTTCATTCACTTTCTATTGCTTTAGGTAGATGAAAGATACAATCCCATGTAAAGAATGAGTTGTATGTCTTCCCTTTATATAGAACAACAACTAGATCACTAGATTAGTTAGATTGCTATATAGAGTGTTCCGTATGATATCCCTTTCCGCAAACATAGGAGAGAACTAACTACAAGTACTAGAGTTATATACACAATCAAATAAGAAGTTCCCTGCTTCCTTAATGAGCAAGTTAAAGAGTCCATTGAAACTAACCTATCTATTGTGATCACTAACTAGATGATTCATTGTCCCACTTTCTATTGCTTTATGTAGATGAAAGATACAATGCCATGTAAAGAATGAGTTGTATGTATAGAACAACTACTAGATCACTAGATTAGTTAGATTGCTATTTAGACTGTTCCATTATGATATCCCTTTCCTCAAACATAGGAGAGAACTAACTACAATACTATAGCTGAAACTAACCTTTCCATTACCCTTACAAACTAGATTAGTTGTCTATTGATTCATTCATTCACTTTCTATTGCTTTAGGTAGATGAAAGATACAATCCCATGTAAAGAATGAGTTGTATGTCTTCCCTTTATCTAGAACACAACTAGATCACTAGATTAGTTAGATTGCTATATAGAGTGTTCCGTTATGATTCCCTTTCCGCAAACATAGGAGAGAACTAACTACAAGTACTAGAGTATATACACAATCAAATAAGAAGTTCCCTTGCTTTCCTTAATGAGAAAGTAAAGATTCATTGAAACTACCTATCTATTGTCTTACTAACTAGATGATTCACATCCACTTTCTATTGCTTTATGTAGATGAAAGATACAATGCCATGTAAAGAATGAGTTGTATGCACAGAACAACTTACTAGATCAACTTCTAGATCACTAGATTAGTTAGATTGCTATATAGAGTGTTCGTCCATTATGATATCCCTTTCGCCAAACATAGGAGAGAACTAACTACAAGTACTAGAGTTATATACACAATCAAATAAGAAGTTCCCTTGCTTCCTAATGAGCAAGTTAAAGAGTCCATTTGAAACTAACCTATCTATTTGTGCTTACTAACTAGATGATTCATTCATCCACTTTCTATTGCTTTATGTAGATGAAAGATACCATGCCCTGTAAAGAATGAGTTGTATGTATAGAACAACAACTAGATCACTAGATTAGTTAGATTGCTATTTAGAGTGTTCCATTATGATATCCCTTTCCTCAAAATAGGAGAGAAAAACTACTACAGTACTATAGCTCGAAACTAACCTTTCCATACCCTTACAAACTAGATTGTTGTCTATTGATTCATTCATTCACTTTCTATTGCTTTAGGTAGATGAAAGATACAATCCCATGTAAAGAATGAGTTGTATGTCTTCCCTTTATCTAGACAACAACTAGATCACTAGATTAGTTAGATTGCTATTTAGAGTGTTCCATTATGATATCCCTTTCCTCAAACATAGGAGAGAACTAACTACAAGTACTATAGCTGAAACTAACCTTCCATTACCCTTACAAACTAGATTAGTTGTCTATTGATTCATTCATTCACTTTCTATTGCTTTAGGTAGATGAAAGACACAATCCCATGTAAAGAATGAGTTGTGTGTCTTCCCTTTATATAGAAGAAGAACTTGATCACTAGATTGTTAGATTGCTATATAGAGTGTTCCATTATGATATCCCTTTCCGCAAACATAGGAGAGAACTAACTACAAGTACAAGAGTTATATACACAATCAAATAAGAAGTTCCCTTGCTTCCTTAATGAGCAAGTTAAAGAGTCCACTGAAACTAACCTATCTATTGTGATCACTAACTAGATGATTCATTCGTCCACTTTATATTGCTTTATGTAGATGAAAGATACAATGCCATGTAAAGAATGAGTTGTATGTATAGAACAACTACTCGATCACTAGATTAGTTAGACTGCTATTTAGACTGTTCCATTAGGATATCCCTTTCCTCAAACATAGGAGAGAACTAACTACATATACTATAGCTCAAACTAACCTTTCCATTACCCTTACAAACTAGATTAGTTGTCTATTGGTTCATTCATTCACTTTCTATTGCTTTAGGTAGATGAAAGATACAATCCCATGTAAAGAATGAGTTGTATGTCTTCCCTTTATCTAGAGCAACAACTAGATCACTAGATTAGTTAGATTGCTATATAGAGTTGTCCGTTATGATATCCCTTTCCGCAAACATAGGAGAGAACTAACTACAAGTACTAGAGTTATATATACACAATCAAATAAGAAGTTCCCTAGCTTTCTTAATGAGAAAGTTAAAGAGTCCATTGAAACTAACCTATCTATTGTGCTTACTAACTAGATGATTCATTCATGCACTTTCTATTGCTTTATGTAGATGAAGATACAATGCCATGTAAAGAATGAGTTGTATGCACAGAACAACTACTAGATCAACTTCTAGATCACTAGATTAGTTACATTGCTATATAGAGTGTTCCGTTATGATATCCCTTTCCGCAAACATAGGAGAGAAGTAACTACAAGTATTAGAGTTATATACACAATCAAATAAGAAGTTCCCTTGCTTCCTTAATGAGCAAGTTAAAGAGTCCATTGAAACTAACCTATCTATTGTGCTTACTAACTAGATGATTCATTCGTCCACTTTATATTGCTTATGTAGATGAAAGATACAATGCCATATAAAGAATGAGTTGTATGTATAGAACAACTACTCGATCACTAGATTAGTTAGACTGCTATTTAGACTGTTCCATTAGGATATCCCTTTCCTTAAACATAGGAGAGAACTAACTACATATACTATAGCTCAAACTAACCTTTCCATTACCCTTACAAACTAGATTAGTTGTCTATTGGTTCATTCATTCACTTTCTATTGCTTTAGGTAGATGAAAGATACAATCCCATGTAAAGAATGAGTTGTATGTCTTCCCTTTATCTAGAGCAACAACTAGATCATTAGATTAGTTAGATTGCTATATAGAGTGGTCCGTTATGATATCCCTTTCCGCAAACATAGGAGAGAACTAACTACAAGTACTAGAGTTATATATACACAATCAAATAAGAAGTTCCCTAGCTTTCTTAATGAGAAAGTTAAAGAGTCCATTGAAACTAACCTATCTATTGTGCTTACTAACTAGATGATTCATTCATGCACTTTCTATTGCTTTATGTAGATGAAAGATACAATGCCATGTAAAGAATGAGTTGTATGCACAGAACAACTACTAGATCAACTTCTAGATCACTAGATTAGTTACATTGCTATATAGAGTGTTCCGTTATGATATCCCTTTCCGCAAACATAGGAGAGAAGTAACTACAAGTACTAGAGTTATATACACAATCAAATAAGAAGTTCCCTTGCTTCCTTAATGAGCAAGTTAAAGAGTCCATTGAAACTAACCTATCTATTGTGCTTACTAACTAGATGATTCATTCGTCCACTTTATATTGCTTTATGTAGATGAAGATACAATGCCATGTAAAGAATGAGTTGTATGTATAGAACAACTACTCGATCACTAGATTAGTTAGACAAAAAAAATTTAGGAGATGCCCTAATTCTGCCGTTCCTGTATTCCGGCCACCAGTCTCCGACGGTGGCATTGTGACTCTCACGCGCCATACCAAGATCTTCCTCTCTTCAAGGGCTATCCACCAGTACCAAGTTTGCCCGTTTTGGACACCGGACGCGACCTGTACGTATTTTCCGATTTCGAGATGACCTAATTCTGCAGTCGCCGTTTTCCGACCGCCAGTCTCCTACGGTGGCTCCGCTGGTTACACGCGCCGGATATTTGGATTCCACTCTTCAAGGGCTTTCTATCTACACCAAGTACGCCGGATTTGGGTCTCGGACGCGCTCTGTGTGGTTTTCCGATCGATCTTTTATTTTTCTTCAAACCCTTCCATGGAGGTGGTTGCTCTATTCCCGGAGCTTTCTGCACTCAATGGCTCTCCGGCCACCATTAAACCATCGGCATCTTCCTTTGCAGAGGTGGTGGTCTCTTCCCCAAGGATTCATGCTGCTCCAAGGCCGAATGATCCTCCTGCTCATCAAACTATTCCGAACCGGCCATTGTGGGCTCTTCCGGGCCCGACTTTTGAGCCGGTTCGCAAAGGTACGACTCTTTCTGTTAAATTACATGATGATTTCTATAAGGAACAGATTACTAATTGCTCATCTACTTCGTTTATTGGGAGGTTGATTCTGCCCAAGGGCTCTACGCCTTGGAAATTTCATGATTTGCGTGAGGCTTTGAGAAAGCTTTGGAACACCGATGCCTGGTCTATGCTTTCGATCGGTTTGGGATATTTTGTTTTCCAGTTTTACTCTACTGTCACAAGGGACTCAATTTTGGGTTCGACAATTTGGAAGCTTTCGCCAGGGAATTTATATTTGCAGCCTTGGGTCCCTAATTTTGTTCCTGGCAAAACAATATCCACACGTGTGCGTGTTTGGGTACGTTTATATGGTCTGCTTTATGAGCATCATCACAATTCTGTTATTATGTCATTGGCAGCGGCTCTTGGTACTCCAATTCGGCTGGATAAGGCCTCGTTGGATCGTTGTTTTGGGAATTATGTTAAGGTTCTGGTGGAAGTTGATCTCTCACAACCTTTGGATTATCAGATTCAACTTGGAACTCCTGCAGGTGATATTTGGATTGAAGCTTTTTATGAGGAGCTGCCTGCGTTTTGTATTACTTGCCAAGCGGTTGGTCATGCAACTGAAGCTTGCAACAGGAACAAAGATACCGGGGCTCCCAGTTCCACTCCTTCATCTCCCCGTTCGGATAATGCTATGCCAGATTCTACAGCTGAAGTTGTTCATGCTTCTTCTCGTGCTAATATTGGTGGCGCTACAGCTTCTTCTACTCGTGTTGCAACTTCAGCAATTAGTAACGCCTCACCTAGTTCGAACATTGTCAGTATTCCTAGTTCCTCTACTTCGAGGGGTAATAATCCGGCCTCTACTGTTTCTGGCCGTACGCAAGCTGCTGGTCTGGTTTGGCGCCCTTCTCCTTCGACTTCGGCTGCTAATGCTTCTCGTTTTGTCCCTCGGCGAAATGTCCCCTTTCCCAAAAGGTCAGCACTTCCGGCTGTAAATGCGTTGGTGGAGAAGAATAGCTTTGCGGTGTTGGGTTCCATTTCGGAGGATGAGGCCCCAAGGGAGGAGGCTACCAATCTACCAACGTCTATTTTGTCTCGTGATACACAAGGCTCCCATCCTCCGGTGCAACTTGATCATGCGATTTCGGATTCTGCTGTTGATAACCTAGGGGAAAGGGGAGCGACCAGCTCACTGGTTGTGGGAGGCGAACCGCTCCCCACCCCAGGCGGTGCGCCCCATGCCTCCAGTACACTTCTTCCATCTCTGGACATGAGGGGCGGTTCGCCCCACGCGCCAGGCGTTGCGCCCCGTGCCTCCAGTGCCCATCTTCCATCTCTGGACGCTTTGAAAGCTATGGAAATTGTGGCGGGAGCTAAATGGGGTGAATTAGAAGATGATGATGATGTTAATCTGGATCTCACCAATCGGATTTTAGCTGGACATTCCCCTGCTCCTAAGCAAGTAGCTTCAGCGGGTTCCAAATGAATGCTCTCTTTTGGAATATTCGAGGTTTTGGGAACATTGATTCTCAGAACATGTTACGTCATCATGTACTATCTTTTCGTCCACGATGGCTTGCTTTAGTGGAGCCTAAGATTCCCTCCTCTCAAATTTCGGATTCTTTCTGGAGTTCTTTGGGTTTGCGGTTCCTTGGTGCAAATGTTCGCAATAATAGTTTACCTAACATCTGGGTTCTAGAGGAAACTTCTATTACGGGTTCCTCTATCATTTTCTCTTCTTCGCAATCTGTGGTTATTAAAGTTAATTGGTTGCATTGTGATTTCATTTTAGCTTTCATTCATGGTCATTCTGATTATATTTGTCGTCGAACTTTATGGCAGGATTTGTTGTCTATTCAAGGGCTTCCGGTGTGTTTACTTGGTGATTTTAATGCGGTCCTTGGGGCGCATGAACGCTCGGCTGGTAGCCCTTCCCGTGTTGAAACATGGGATTTTCAGTCCTTCATTAATGATGGTGATTTCCTGGATTTACCTAGTGTGGGACCTTTCTTCACCTGGTCTAATCATCGTTTCTCTCATGGTTATCTGGAAACTCGTATAGACCGTGTCCTAGCTACGCAAAGTTTTATTGACCTTTGGGAGGCGGTGAATGTTAAGGTGGGTTTAAGAGCTTGCTCTGATCATAGCCCCCTTTTCCTTGGTTGCTCTCCGTTGGGTGTTATCTCGAAGCCTCGCCCTTTTAGATTCCAGGTAATGTGGCTTTCACACAAAGCTTGTGAGGATTTAATAAAGCAATCTTGGAATTCGCCGTTGACTGCGATGGGGGCTTGTTCCTTGGTTCAGCGGAAGCTTAAGAGGCTGAAAACTTCTTTAAGGGAGTGGAATCTCACTGTTTTTGGTGATATTAAAGTTTGCATCACTGAGGCTAAGACTGAATTGGAGGGGATTCAACAACTTCTAGCTTCCTCTGATTCACCGCATGTTTTCCATGGTCAGGAGCTGGTGGCATTGCGTAAACTAAATGAGGTGTTGCATCAAGAATCAATTTTCTTGCGTAAAAAATGTCGAGCTTCTTGGCTCAAAGATGGTGACAGGAACACGAGCTTCTTTCATCGCTCTTTAAAGATTCGCCAAGGGAAGATGGGAATTTCTATTCTACGTATTGGGGAGGATTTGTCTCATGATGCGACAGCCATTAAGAATCATATTATTGCTTACTATGAGCAACTTTTTACGCAGAATCCAGCGGCTTCTAGTTCCTTCGATGGCTTGGAGGGTGTCATTCATCCGGTTATTACAAATGGGCAGAATCATCAGTTACTTATGGTCCCCACGGAGGAGGATATTCGCAATGTGGTGTTTGGTATGTCCCCGGATAGTGCTCCTGGTCCGGACGGCTTTGGTGGTCGTTTCTATCAGTCAATGTGGCATATCATTGGTCCTGAAACTTGTGCGGCGATTCGTGCTTTCTTTGTGCATGGTTCCTTCCCTTCCGGGCTAAATTCTAGCTTTGTCACTTTAATTCCAAAGGTGCAAGATGCGGTGCGCATTGAGGATTATCGCCCTATTGTTCTTGGCAACTTTTTGTACAAGATCATTACGAAGATTTTAGCGGACAGATGCTCGAACGGGAACTTGATTTTAAAAGTTGACATTCGGAAAGCTTTTGACACTCTTCGCTGGTCTTTTCTTCTTCGAGTTCTGTCGCTTCTCGGTTTCTCTCCAACTTTTGTCGCTTGGATTGATTATTTGCTTCACTCTGCCAAGCTTTCTATTTTGATCAACGGGGCTCCTGAGGGATACTTTAGTTGTTCACAAGGAGTGCGTCAAGGGGACCCTTTATCCCCTTTGCTTTTTTGTGTGGCGGAAGAAGTTTTGAGCAAGATGATTGCAAGGGCAGCCAACTCAGGGGAGCTCTCTAGTCTTTTTCTTGGTCGAAATATTTCCTTTCCCTCTCATCTTTTATATGCAGATGATGTAATTGTTTTTTGTAGGGCGACACAAGCTAATTGCCGAGCTCTCCTTCGAATTTTCACACAATATGCAGCTTGGTCGGGCCAAGTCTTCAATCCCCAGAAGTCTCGGGCTTATTTTAGCACCTACATATCTCGTGCACGCCGTTTAAGGATGTGTAGATTATTGGGAATTGTGGAGGGTAGCCTTCCTTTCACTTATCTCGGCGTCCCTTTGTTCAGAGGAGCTCCTCGGGTTCGGCATCTCCAGGCACTTGCTGACTCTATAATCTCAAAGTTCAGCAAGTGGAAAGGTTCGTCCCTCTCTATGGTTGGTCGGGTTTGCCTTGTTCAATCTGTGATTCAGGGCGCCTTTGTTCATTCCATGATGATATATCGCTGGCCGGTCTCTTTACTTAAACGCATGGAAGCTAGCATAAGGAATTTTGTTTTCACGGGCAATATTCTTAAGAAAGCTATTGTTTCAGTCTCTTGGAAGAAGTGTTGTGCGCCCAAGCTGGAGGGCGGTTTGGGATTACGCTCTTTGTTTGCAGCAAATTTAAGCTATCTTGCAAGGCTCACGTGGGATATCTGGGTGGCTAAGATCCCTTACTTGGAGGTTTTTCGTCACAGGTTTCTTCGGGGCAGCCAGTTGCGCTCCTATGTTACTTCGTCTATCTGGTTCAGTTTTCGAGATTGTTTGCCTAAACTTGCTTCTTTCTCTCGGTGGTTGGTTTCTCAAGGTTCTACCATTCGTTTTTGGCTTGATAACTGGCTAGGCTACATTATTGCTGACCGTGTAGGTATTCCGGATCACCTACGATCGCACTTTGAGTTCACAATAAGTGATTACTGGACTCCATTGGGTTGGTTAATTTCTGACTCGTTTAGGGCTGCCTTCCCAGCAGTTACTCAGGATGTTCTGGATTACCATCTTGCACCCATGGATTCTGACAAATGCATTTGGACTGAGACTTTGGATGGTGCGATTTCCTCAAAAGCTGCATATCATTTCTTTAGAGAGCATTATCCGGAAGCTACATGGGGCTCTTGGATCTGGTCTTCGTTTATCCCTCCTAGGCGTTCAACTATGGTTTGGAAAGCGGTTCATGGCTCTCTTCCAACTTGGGAGAAGCTCCAGACTCGTGGTTTCATTGGCCCCTCCGTTTGTATCTTTTGCTTTGCTGATTTAGATTGTCACCATCATTTCTTGGTTTCTTGTTCTTTTGCTATTATGATTTGGCAGCCTATTTTTGATTTATTTCAGGTGCCTTTTAGATGTTGCTCTAGCTTTGGTGAGTTTTTGTTATATGCTATGAGCTTCACTTTTAGCCCGCAGGTTCTGTCGATTTGGAAGCTCACTTTTATCACCACCTGTTGGGCTTTGTGGACGGCCAGGAATCGGTTTCTGTTTGAGAACATAGTAATTTCCAAACATGCTATTCTTCTTTCGATCTGGAGTTTAGTTGGGGAGGCGGACTCTTTTTCTCTTGGAGTGATGTCCAACTCTCAGAGTGATCTTCAGGTTTTGCACTCTTTCCGTATTAAAGGCTGCCCTAGGAGGTTTCGGGATATCATTGAGGTGCGTTGGTATCCCCCAGGCCATGGTTGGGTTAAATGCAATACAGATGGGAGCTCTATGGGGGCGCCGGGTGACTCTACGGCAGCGGGAGTCTTTCGAGACTCGAGTGGTGTTGTTCTGGGGTGCTTTGTTCGTCACGTGGGCTGCCTTTTCGCATTTGAGGCTGAGTTAATTGCGTCTATGCATGCTATCTTGATTGCTTTCTCTCGTGGATGGCACCATTTATGGCTGGAATCTGACTCTAGCTATGTTGTCAATCTGCTCAGCACTCGTTCTTCGCAGGTTCCTTGGAAGTACAGAAATCAGTGGCTACAAATTCTGGAGTGTCTAAACGCTATGGAGTTCAAGGTCTCTCATATTTATAGGGAAGGCAATTCCGTTGCAGATGCTCTCTCCAATTTGGCGACGGATGGCTTTTGGGATACCGCTCCTGCTAGTGTTTGTAGTCTTGTATTTAGGGACATGTTTGGTCTTCCCTATTATAGGTTCCCGCAACATTAACGCTCAGGCACTCTTTTTCCCAGGCACGGGTTTTTCCCAATGGGTTTTCCGTGATTGGGTTTTAATGAGGCCCGCGGTTGCAACCAAGCTACGTTCTCTAGTAGTTTGGGTTAGTTAGCATCTGTGAGTTTACGCTGTTCTTTGCTTTTGTATACTCTTTGTACTCTTTTCCCGTTTAATATATTTGCACTAGATTAGTTAGACTGCTATTTAGACTGTTCCATTAGGATATCCCTTTCCTCAAACATAGGAGAGAACTAACTACATATACTATAGCTCAAACTAACCTTTCCATTACCCTTACAAACTAGATTAGTTGTCTATTGTTTCATTCATTCACTTTCTATTGCTTTAGGTAGATGAAAGATACAATCCCATGTAAAGAATGAGTAGTATGTCTTCCCTTTATCTAGAGCAACAACTAGATCACTAGATTAGTTAGATTGCTATATAGAGTGGTCCGTTATGATATCCCTTTCCGCAAACATAGGAGAGACTAACTACAAGTACTAGAGTTATGTATACACAATCAAATAAGAAGTTCCCTAGCTTTCTTAATGAGAAAGTTAAAGAGTCCATTGAAACTAACCTATCTATTGTGCTTACTAACTAGATGATTCATTCATGCACTTTCTATTGCTTTATGTAGATGAAAGATACAATGCCATGTAAAGAATGAGTTGTATGCACAGAACAACTGCTAGATCAACTTCTAGATCACTAGATTAGTTACATTGCTATATAGAGTGTTCCGTTATGATATCCCTTTCTGCAAACATAGGAGAGAAGTAACTACAAGTACTAGAGTTATATACACAATCAAATAAGAAGTTCCCTTGCTTCCTTAATGAGCAAGTTAAAGAGTCCATTGAAACTAACCTATCTATTGTGCTTACTAACTAGATGATTCATTCGTCCACTTTATATTGCTTTATGTAGATGAAAGATACAATGCCATGTAAAGAATGAGTTGTATGTATAGAACAACTACTCGATCACTAGATTAGTTACATTGCTATTTAGAGTGTTCCGTTATGATTTCCCTTTCCTCAAACATAGGAGAGAACTAACTACAAGTACTAGAGTTATATACACAATCAAATAAGAAGTTCCCTTGCTTCCTTAATGAGAAAGTTAAAGAGTCCATTGAAAATAACCTATCTATTGTGCTTACTAACTAGATGATTCATTCATGCACTTTCTATTGCTTTATGTAGATGAAAGATACAATGCCATGTAAAGAATGAGTTGTATGCACAGAACAACTACTAGATCAACCAATAGATCACTAGATTAGTTAGATTCCTATTTAGAGTGTTCCATTATGATATCCATTTCTTCAAAGATAGGAGAGAACTAAGTACAAGTACTATAGCTGAAACTAACCTTTCCATTACCCTTAAAAACTATATTAGTTGTCTATTGATTCGTTCGTTCACTTTCTATTGCTTTAGGTAGAATAAAGATACAATCCCATGTAAAGAATGAGTTGTATGTCTTCCGTTTATCTAGAACAACAACTAGATCACTAGATTAGTTAGATTGCTATATAGAGTGGTCCGTTATGATATACCTTTCCGCAAACATAGGAGAGAACTAACTACAAGTACTAGAGTTATATACACAATCAAATAAGAAGTTCCCTTTCTTCCTTAATGAGCAAGTTAAAGAGTCCATTGAAACTAACCTATCTATTGTGCTTACTAACTAGATGATTCATTCATCCACTTTGTATTGCTTTATGTAGATGAAAGATACAATGCCATGTAAAGAATGAGTTGTATGTATAGAACAACTACTAGATCATTAGATTAGTTAGATTGCTATTAAGAGTGTACCATTATGATATTCCTTTCCTCAAACATTGGAGAGAACTAACTACAAGTACTATAGCTGAGCCTAACCTTTCCATTACCCTTACAAACTAGATTAGTTGTCTATTGATTCATTCATTCACTTTCTATTGCTTTAGGTAGATGAAAGATACAATCCCATGTAAAGAATGAGTTGTATGTCTTCCCTTTATCTAGAACAACAACTACATCACTAGATTAGTTAAATTGCTATATAGGGTGTTCCGTTATGATATTCCTTTCCGCAAACATAGGAGAGAACTAACTACAAGTACTAGAGTTATATACACAATCAAATAAGATGTTCCCTTGCTTCCTTAATGAGCAAGTTAACGAGTCCATTGAAACTAACCTATCTATTTTGCTTACTAACTAGATGATTCATTCATCCACTTTCAATTGCTTTATGTAGATGAAAGATACAATGCCATGTAAAGAATGATTTGTATGTATAGAACAACTACTAGATCACTAGATTAGATAGATTGCTATTAAGAGTGTACCATTATGATATTCCTTTCCTCAAACATAAGAGAAAACTAACTACAAGTACTGTAGCTGAAACTAACCTTTCCATTACCCTTACAAACTAGATTAGTTGTCTATTGATTCATTCATTCACTTTCTATTGCTTTAGGTAGATGAAAGATACAATCCCATGTAAAGAATGAGTTGTATGTCTTCCCTTTATCTTGAACAACAACTAGATCACTAGATTACTTAGATTGCTATTTAGAGTGTTCCATTATGATATCCCTTTCCTCAAACATAGGAGAGAACTAACTACAAGTACTATAGCTCAAACTAACCTTTCCATTACCCTTACAAACTAGATTAGTTGTCTATTGATTCATTCATTCAATTTCTATTGGTTTAGGTAGATGAAAGATACAATCCCATGTAAAGAATGAGTTGTATGTCTTCCCTTTATATAGAAGAAGAACTTGATCACTAGATTAGTTAGATTGCTATATAGAGTGTTCCGTTATGATATCCCTTTCCGCAAACATAGGAGAGAACTAACTACAAGTACTAGAGTTATATACACAATCAAATAAGAAGTTCCCTTGCTTCCTTAATGAGCAAGTTAAAGAGTCCACTGAAACTAACCTATCTATTGTGATCACTAACTAGATGATTCATTCATCCACTTTCTATTGCTTTATGTAGATGAAAGATACAATGCCCTGTAAAGAATGAGTTGTATGTATAGAACAACTACTAGATCACTAGTTTAGTTAGATTGCTATTTAGAGTGTTCCATTATGATATCCCTTTCCTCAAACATAGGAGAGAACTAACTACATGTACTATAGCTGAAACTAACCTTTCCCATTACCCTTACAAACTACATTAGTTGTCTATTGATTCTTGGACGCTCCCTACAACATCCTTTCCGTCCGACGGCGTCCAGAGTTTTATAAGTTTTAGATTCTGCAAATTTATACATTCTCTGTTTCTGGCTTTTGTTCTCCGGTGGTAGCGCCTCCGTTGACACGCGCCTTACCATCAGAAGCCACTTCTCAAGAGCTTCGCAACCATACCAAGATCGTAATTTGTGGCCCAAAGACGCGCCCTATACGATTTTCCGTTCCAAGCTATATCAATTTCTTTCGGCTTCAATGGCAGCCTCTCAACGCACGGCGGCTCAGATTATTTCAACACCCACTCCTATGGGTCCAAACCAGCCTGCTTGGACCTTGCAAGGTCCCAAGTTCACGCTGGTTCGAAAAGGTAACTCTGTATCTATTACATTAGATGCGAATTTCTATAATACACAAGTTGATTCTTGTTCTCGTTTTGCTTGTATCGGTCGATTGCTAATGCCTAAGGGTAATACGCCCCTTAAGTACCATGATCTCAAGACCTCATTGCAGGCTATTTGGGAGGATACGGCATGGCATATGCTTGCCATTAGTCACGGTTTCTTTGTTTTCAGTTCGCTACAGAGGAGCTACGCAACCAAGTTTTAAATTCTGGAATGTTTAAACTTAATCTTGGAACGGTTTATATGCAACCATGGGTTCCGGATTTCAATCCATCAAAGGCTGCCACAACTCATGCTAAGGTTTGGATTCGTCTTCATGGACTGAGATTTGAATTCTTACATCGATCTATCATTCTAAGCTTGGCATCGGCTTTTGGGCGACCAATTACTCTAGACACTGGCTCACTGGATCGTTGCTTCGGTTCATATGTTCGAGTCTTAGTAGATGTGGATCTCTCCCAAGAGCTGGACGCTTTTATAATGCTCGAAACCCCGATGGGTGCTATCCGTATTGACATGTCAATGGAAAAAGTTCCAGACTTTTGCAAAAATTGTATGTCCATAGGACATTTAGCCTCCTCCTGTCGACGTTCTACACCTCGTTCTACTTCTGCTCCAGAACAGGTTACTATCAATTCTACACAAGTGTTACCAGATGTTCATCACAATGTATCCTCAGTATCTCCTTCGGCTCATGTTGAGAGTCGACCCTTAATCAATACAGCTCCAGGAATTCTACCGATCCGGACTGATACTTCGCCAACTATTCGAACTAATTCTCAGCCAGTGCAACCCGAGGGGGATGATTCCATCATTGATAATGCGGGATTTAAGGCTGTTTTTCCTAGAAGAGGCAGGGGTCTACCTCGTCGTCTACCTCCTGCTAGGCCCTCCTCTTCTATCATGTCGAAGGTTTTTGCTGCAACAAATAACCAGTTCACACCTTTAACTGGTTTGGAAGTTACGAATGATAGCATCGTCTCACAAGTTGAAGCTCCTCTGGTCGATGGTCACACTTCTGATTGCGATTCTGAGGCCTCTCTAGATCCGGGAGATAATTCTCTAGTGCATGATTCTATACGTGATTCTATTGGCCTGGAAAAAGAACGCCGCTTGCTGGCCAGAGCCAACATGGACATTGCAGTTAAGCACTCTTGGGCTGATCTTATGGAAGCTGAGGAATGAGTTGATTGTATTGTACGTTGATCAGGTGGTTTGGGGCGTCTCCGGACAACCTCACTCTCTTACGCAACGTTAACACTCAGGCACTCTTTTTCCCATTCATAGGTTTTTCCCACTGGTTTACTATGAATGGGTTTTAACGAGGCTCGTGGTTGCAACCAGGAATCACTTTTCCTGGGTTTAGTTTTCTTGTTTACTTTATTGTTTTTCAGTCCAGTTGTGGACTTGAGCTTTGCTCATAACTCTTGTACTTTACTTTCTTTCATTTAATATACGTTCGGCTTATTCAAAAAAAATTCATTCATTCACTTTCTATTGCTTTAGGTAGATGAAAGATACAATCCCATGTAAAGAATGAGTTGTATGTCCTCCCTTTTATCTAGAACAACAATTAGATCACTAGATTAGTTAGATTGCTATATAGAGTGTTCCGTTATGATATCCCTTTTTGCAAACATAGGAGAGAAGTAACTACAAGTACTAGAGTTATATACACAATCAAATAAGAAGTTCCCTTGCTTCCTTAATGAGCAAGTCAAGTAGTCCATTGAAACTAACCTATCTATTGTGCTTACTAACTAGATGATTCATTCATCCACTTTCTATTGCTTTAGGTAGATGAAAGATACAATCGCATGTAAAGAATGAGTTGTATGTCTTCCGTTTATCTAGAACAACAACTAGATCACTAGATTAGTTAGATTGCTATTTAGATTGTTCCATTATGATATCCCTTTCCTCAAACATAGGAGAGAACTAACTACAAGTACTATAGCTGAAACTAACCTTTCCATTACCCTTACAAACTAGATTAGTAGTCTATTGATTCATTCATTCACTTTCTATTGCTTTAGGTAGATGAAAGATACAATCCCATGTAAAGAATGAGTTGTATGTCTTCCCTTTATCTAGAGCAACAACTAGATCACTAGATTAGTTACATTGCTATTTAGAGTGTTCTATTATGATTTCCCTTTCCTCAAACATAGGAGAGAACTAACTACAAGTACTAGAGTTATATACACAATCAAATAAGAAGTTCCCTTGCTTCCTTAATGAGAAAGTTAAAGAGTCCATTGACAATAACCTATCTATTGTGCTTACTAACTAGATGATTCATTCATGCACTTTCTATTTCTTTATGTAGATGAAACATACAATGCCATGTAAAGAATGAGTTGTATGCACAGAACAACTACTAGATCAACCAGTAGATCACTAGATTATTTAGATTGCTATTTAGATATCCATTTCTTCAGAGATAGGAGAGAACTAACTACAAGTACTATAGCTGAAAATAACCTTTCCATTACCCTTACAAACTAGATTAGTTGTCTATTGATTCATTAGTTAATTTCTATTGCTTTAGGTAGATGAAAGATACAATCCCATGTAAATAATGAGTTGTATGTCTTCCCTTTATCTAGAACAACAACTAGATCACTAGATTAGTTAGATTGTTATATAGAGTGTTCCTTTATGATATACCTTTCCGCAAACATAGGAGAGAACTAACTACAAGTACTAGAGATATATACACAATCAAATAAGAAGTTCCCTTGCTTCCTTAATAAGCAAGTTAAAGAGTCCATTGAAACTAATCTATCTATTGTGCTTACTAACTAGATGATTCATTCATCCACTTTCTATTGCTTTAGGTAGACGAAAAATACAATCCCATGTAAAGAATGAGTTGTATGTCTTCCCTTTATCTAGAACAACAACTAGATCACTAGATTAGTTAGATTGCTATTTAGAGTGTTCCATTATATATCCCTTTCCTCAAACATGGAGAGAACTAACTACAAGTACTATAGCTGAAACTAACCATTCCATTACCCTTACAAACTAGATTAGTTGTCTATTGATTCATTCATTCACTTTCCATTACTTTAGGTAGACGAAAGATACAATCCCATGTAAAGAATGAGTTGTATGTCTTCCCTCTATCTAGAACAACAACTTGATCACTAGATTACTTAGATTGCTATATAGAGTGTTCCGTTATGATATCCCTTTCCACAAACATAGGAGAGAACTAACTACAAGTTCTATAGCTCAAACTAACCTTTCCATTACCCTTACAAACTAGATTAGTTGTCTATTGATTCATTCATTCACTTTCTATTGCTTTAGGTAGATGAAAGATACAATCCCATGTAAAGAATGAGTTGTATGTCTTCCCTTTATATAGAACAATAACTAGATCACTAGATTAGTTAGAATGCTATATAGAGTGTTCCGTTATGATATCCATTTCTGCAAACATAGGAGAGCACTAACTACAAGTACTGGAGTTATATACACAATCATATAAGAAGTTCCCTTGCTTCCTTAATGAGCAAGTTAAAGAGTCCATTGAAACTAACCTATCTATTGTGCTTACTAACTAGATGATTCATTCGTCCACTTTCTATTGCTTTATGTAGATGAAAGATACAATGCCATGTAAAGAATGAGTTGTATGCACAGAACAACTACTAGATCAACTTCTAGATCACTAGATTAGTTACATTGCTATATAGAGTGTTCCGTTATGATATCCATTTCTTCAAAGATAGGAGAGAAGTAACTACAAGTACTATAGCTGAAACTAACCTTTCCATTACCCTTAAAAACTATATTAGTTGTCTATTGATTCATTCGTTCACTTTCTATTGCTTTAGGTAGAATAAAGAGACAATGCCATGTAAAGAATGAGTTGTATGTCTTCCCTTTATCTAGAACAACAACTACATCACTAGATTAGTTAGATTGCTATATAGGGTGTTCCGTTATGATATTCCTTTCCGCAAACATAGGAGAGAACTAACTACAAGTACTAGAGTTATATACACAATCAAATAAGATGTTCCCTTGCTTCCTTAATGAGCAAGTTAACGAGTCCATTGAAACTAACCAATCTATTTTGCTTACTAACTAGATGATTCATTCATCCACTTTCAAATGCTTTATGTAGATGAAAGATACAATGCCATGTAAAGAATGATTTGTATGTATAGAACAACTACTAGATCACTAGATTAGATAGATTGCTATTAAGAGTGTACCATTATGATATTCCTTTCCTAAAACATAAGAGAAAACTAACTACAAGTACTGTAGCTGAAACTAACCTTTCCATTACCCTTACAAACTAGATTATTTGTCTATTGATTCATTCATTCACTTTCTATTGCTTTAGGTAGATGAAAGATACAATCCCATGTAAAGAATGAGTTGTATGTCTTCCGTTTATCTTGAACAACAACTAGATCACTATATTAGTTAGATTGCTATTTAGAGTGTTCCATTATGATATCCCTTTCCTCAAACATAGGAGAGAACTAACTACAAGTACTATAGCTCAAACTAACCTTTCCATTACCCTTACAAACTAGATTTGTTGTCTATTGATTCATTCATTCAATTTCTATTGCTTTAGGTAGATGAAAGATACAATCCCATGTAAAGAATGAGTTGTATGTCTTCCCTTTATATAGAAGAAGAACTTGATCACTAGATTAGTTAGATTGCTATATAGAATGTTCCGTTATGATATCCCTTTCCGCAAACATAGGAGAGAACTAACTACAAGTACTAGAGTTATATACACAATCAAATAAGAAGTTCCCTTGCTTCCTTAATGAGCAAGTCAAGTAGTCCATTGAAACTAACCTATCTATTGTGCTTACTAACTAGATGATTCATTCATCCACTTTCTATTGCTTTAGGTAGATGAAAGATACAATCGCATGTAAAGATGAGTTGTATGTCTTCCGTTTATCTAGAACAACAACTAGATCACTAGATTAGTTAGATTGCTATTTAGATTGTTCCATTATGATATCCCTTTCTTCAAACATAGGAGAGAACTAACTACAAGTACTATAACTGAAACTAACCTTTCCATTACCCTTACAAACTAGATTAGTAGTCTATTGATTCATTCATTCACTTTCTATTGCTTTAGGTAGATGAAAGATACTCAATTGGTTAGACTGAGGTGTCATAACACTAGAGGTCATAGGTTCAATTCTCGCCAAGTGCGGGATTATTTATAGTTTATTCCTAGCTTTGTAATGCTGCTTGTGAAATTGTAATGGTTCAACTATTATAAAAAAAAGGTAGATGAAAGATACAATCTCATGTAAAGAATGAGTTGTATGTCTTCCCTTTATATAGAACAACAAATTGATCACTAGATTAGTTAGATTGCTATATAGAGTGTTCCGTGATGATATCCCTTTCCGCAAACATAGGAGAGAACTAACTACAAGTACTAGAGTTATATACACAATCAAAGAAGAAGTTCCCTTGGTTCCTTAATGAGCAAGTTAAAGAGTCCATTGAAACTAACCTATCTATTGTGCTTACTAACTAGATGATTCATTCATCCACTTTCTATTGCTTTATGTAGATCAAAGATACAATGCCATGTAAAGAATGAGTTCTATGTAGAGAACAACTACTAGATCAACTACTAGATCACTACATTAGTTAGATTGCTATTTAGAGTGTTCCATTATGATATCCCTTTCCTCAAACATAGGAGAGAACTAACTACAAGTACTTTAGCTCAAACTAACCTTACCATTACCCTTACAAACTAGATTAGTTGTCTATTGATTCATTCATTCACTTTCTATTGCTTTAGGTAGATGAAAGATACAATCACATGTAAAGAATGAGTTGTATGTCTTCCCTTTATATAGAACAACAACTAGATCACTAGATTAGTTAGAATGCTATATAGAGTGTTCCGTTTGATATCAATTTCTGCAAACATAGGAGAGAACTAACTACAAGTACTGGAGTTATATACACAATCATATAAGAAGTTCCCTTGCTTCCTTAATGAGCAAGTTAAAGAGTCTATTGAAACTAACCTATCTATTGTGCTTACTAACTAGATGATTCATTCATCCACTTTCTATTGCTTTATGTAGATGAAAGATACAATGCAATGTGAAGAATGAGTTGTATGTATAGAACAACTACTAGATCACTAGATCAGTTAGATTGCTATTTAGAGTGTTCCATTATGATATCCCTTTCCTCAAACATAGGAGAGAACTAACTACAAGTACTATAGCTGAAACTAACCTTTCCATTACACTTACAAACTAGATTAGTTGTCTATTGATTCATTCATTCACTTTCTATTGCATTAGGTAGATGAAAGATACAATCCCATGTAAAGAATGAGTTGTATGTCTGCCCTTTATACAGAACAACAACTAGATCACTAGATTATTTAGATTGCTATATAGAGTGTTCCGTTATGATATCCCTTTCCGCAAACGTAGGAGAGAACTAACTACAAGTACTAGAGTTATATACACAATCAAATAAGAAATTCCCTTGCTTCCTTAATGAGCAAGTTAAAGTGTCCATTGAAACTAACCTATCTATTGTGCTTACTAACTAGATGATTCATTCATCCACTTTCTATTGCTTTATGTAGATGAAAGATACAATGCAATGTGAAGAATGAGTTGTATCTATACAACAACTACTCGATCACTAGATTAGTTAGATTTCCATTTAGAGTGTTCCATTATGATATCCCTTTGCTCAAACATAGGAGAGAACTAACTACAAGTACTTTAGCTCAAACTAACCTTACCATTACCCTTACTAACTAGATTAGTTGTCTATTGATTCATTCATTCACTTTCTATTGCTTTAGGTAGATGAAAGATACAATCCCATGTAAAGAATGAGTTGTATGTCTTCCCTGTATATAGAACAACAACTAGATCACTAGATTAGTATATTGCTATAGATATGTTCCGTTATGAATCCCTTTCCGCAAACATAGGAGGGAACCTAACTACAAGTACTAGGTTATATAACACAAAAAATAAGAAGTTCCTTGCTTCCTTAATGATCAAGTTAGGAAGTCCATTGCAACGAACCTATCTAATGTGCTTAACTAACTAGATTATTCATTCATCCACCCTCTATTGCTTTATGTATATGAAAATACATCCCATGTAAAGAATGAGTTTGGTATGTATAAACCGCTAGATCATTAGATTAGTTAGATTGCCGATTAGAGTGGTACCATTATGATATTCCTTTCCTCAAACAGTGGAGAGAACTAACTACAAGTAGTAGATCTGAAGACTAACCTTTCCATTATCCTTACCAAAACTAGAATTAGTTGTCTATTGATTCATTCATTCATTTTCTATTGCTTTAGGGAGATGAAAGAGACAACCCATGTAAGAATGAGTTGT
>JAHHQI010000373.1:0-24166 GCA_028274465.1 Plantago ovata | reverse complement strand
AATTTCTAAGGAACAGAGTGAGTATACTATTACTCTATACAAAAATTCCCTAAGTAAATACACTATGTAATAGCCTTGTCTTGCAGTACATCCAATCTCTTTCATTCCGTATGAAAAACCTCCGGTTTTGTTCGACCACTCGTTCCGAACATATCTTATTATTTACTAATTTACATTGAAATCATCTCCTCACATAATTAATGCATATTTACATAATATTTTCTCTAGATACTTATACTACAATCAAGCATGGTACCGCAAGGGGTCCAACGCCAAAGCCATTCCATGCTTTCTTATTAGCTACTCCTTGCTCAACTTTACTATGTAAATATCTCCAAACACCAACATTTGATTCCATACCATGTATCAACCAACACACTTTGAGCTTCAATTACTTTTCACCACAAAAGTAATTTTAGTAATTCTTTATCAAGTGTCTTCTACTATATAGTAGATTCCTACACGTTCGGAACCTCTCGTTTTCGGCATGTGGGACCCCTTTGGTTGAGGTACAGTCATGGACAAACCACACTTGGTTTTAGTTAGAATTCCAAACAAGCGAATGAGGCTCAGAAGAAGACTCCAATCTCATTTCCAACAAAGATAGTTGAACAAACTCAAAACTTTAATCTTTAACACCCAACCCCCCTTTGACTTACACACCCCATTCTAATAACCCAAGCAACCTTTTGACCCCACCCAATGAAGGTCCCCAAGAAATGTTCTTTGAAGAGGAGTAAGGTCGTGAACAATAGAAGAAGGTGCTAGAAAAAATGAAAGGAAGTAAAGGGGAATGGATCCAAGAACCGATTTAAATAAGATAATCTGGACCAGCAAAAAGATAGAACTTTATTCGACCACCGACCCAACCTCTTCTTCGAATTATCAACCAACAACTTCCACATTCTAGTGCCATTCTCCTTTTCCGATAGAATGCCCAAATAAGTGAAAGGTAAACACCCAACTTAATTACAATCAATCTCGAAGCCCACGTCGAAACCAACTCACTTTCCACCCCCCAACGACAAACATCCTTTCTAAAAGTAATTTTGAGTCCGGACAGCCATTCAAACACTCGTAAAATACTCTTGAGAGCCACAATGTAGGAGTTAACCGGCTCCCCAAATCATCCGCAAATTGTAAATACGAGACTACCACCTCCTCAACACCAACTTTATAAGGCAAGAATAAGTTTGAAGCACAAGCTTTCTCCATCAAGATACTAAGCCCCTCCGCAATCAAGAGAAAGAGAAATGGTGAAAGAGGATCACCTTGTCGTAATCCTCTCTTTAAAATAAACTCCTTACTAGGATTTCCATCACCAAAACCGAAGAAGAAGCCGAAGAAATACACTCTAAAACCACCGATCCACCTTTCACCAAACACAAGTCTCATCTCTCCTCACGGAACTCCCAACTTACCTAGCTATGACGTCATAAGCATTTTCAAAGTCAATCTTAAAGGCAAACAATTTTCTCTGACTTTTCTTTGCCTCACTAATTAACTCATTAGCCACCAACACACTATCAAGAATATTCCGTGCTCCCACAAAGCTGATTGGTTTATAGAGATTAGATTTTCAGCTTTTACTCAACCTATCAGCCAAAATCTTTGCCAAAATCTTATATCCACTCGAGATCAAGGAGATCGGTCAAAAGTTTTCAATAGCAACTGGGTTGTGTTTTTTAGCACAAGAGTAATCAAAGAACAGTTTAGACCCTTAGCAACTTACATTGCAATGGAATTCTTCACGAACCTCTGACATCTTCTGAATATCCTCCCAAAAAAATTTGTAGAAATGGAACGTGAAAAACCATCCTGACCAGACTTTTCTCCACCCACAACTCCACACAGCAGTCTTAATTTCATCCTCGTTGAAAATCATCTCCAGTTCATCTCTATCTGAATCAGAAAACACGCCTGCCAACTCAAACCGGAGAAAACGACCTGTCCACCCCATTTTTACAAAAAAAGCTTCATAAAATGAGCTCTAGCTCGTTCCTTCACCTTATCAACCCACAGACCATTTAATTAACCGAAGCCCCTATATATTTTTTCTACCTCCCGGCCTTAAGTTCAACGCAGCAATGAAAGTGGTTAGAGTTAACATCTCCCTCTTTGGCCCACTTCTCCTTGAATTGAATGAATGTAATGTTATTTTGCAACTCCAGAGCCTTACCAAGCTTCTCCTGGATAACTAAATGCTCTTTTCTCATAGAGTTCTCACCCGAAACTGCCCCCAAACTATTTCCTCTCAAATCTGCATCACGGAGATGTAGATTAAGATCAAACCTGCCACCGTTAAAATGACCACCATCGACCAGACTTCCCAACCTTTGAAGTGTTATTATTTGTAAGAAAAGTTGCCTAAAAGGCTACGCAACGGAAATTTAAAAATTTTATTCTTACTAATCTGATGATGACTATATCACGTTTATTATTAAAACAAAAATAAGATTACTTACTTCTCTTCCAGTAGTAAAGCTAAATCAGAAACAATCTATTTTAATAAAGCTTTCCATCTTCTTCTTCAATCAACTGGTTAACATGTTCGTCTTCTTCAATAAATTCAGTCGAACTGATTTGATTCATCAACAAGCTTGATGCTTCTCTTCAACCTTGGTATCCGCGGGCAGTGTTTCTACGAAGAACGCTAGGAGGTTCTTTTGTGTTTTGAGCTGTAGAGAGAAAATTAGATCTGATCTGATTTTCTAATGTTTTCTACGTATGCAATGATCGACTGAGATTTTTCTTTTCTTTCTTTCTGATTTAGTCTGTCGGCTAATTCCCTAATTTCATGTATGCTTTTACCAAGAAAGTTGAATAGAATTAGGAGACCTCAAAGCACTCAACTAAAATTGACAAACAGATAAGATAGAAAAAAATTAGGAGTACGTGAGAGAAGAGAAAGCAGCGTGAGACAGCTACATTTGCAGCTCCCACACGTGCTAGACTGGCTGGCCCAGGTTCCTTTCTCCTTCTTATTCCCTCCTTTCGGGCTTTGATTAAAATTCTTCCAAATGTACATGTCTTCAATTAATAAATGCAATTTAAATTAATTAAATATATTTTTAAATATCTTGCATATATAATAAATTAATATTAATCTAATTAATAATAAATCTATTATATTTATGTACAATAATTTAATATTAATCAAATTAATATTTTATTCAACATACAAAGCTCATTTGTATAAACACCATCTTGATGTGTGACCCATATGGCCTTGCATATTAAGTAACAATCTAATTAAGGTCATAATAAATTCCTAAACAATTTATTAGACCATATTAATATGGAAGGAACGTTCGCGAGGAATAGCAAACCACTTGTAGTGTAGATTACTTTGACGATACAGTCTCTTCATTCACGAATACTCGAATGAGTCTAGAATATGTTTGTGTTTATTCTAATAACTTCATTCATCTTCTCTCAATCTTATTAGTCGATCTATGAATATGTCCAAATACCATTTGATATATTCACTTACGGTGGCCACTGGTTTTGTGATCGCACTAAATATGAGAAGTGAGTATTCTCTCCTTATATCTATTACGGAGGAATGAATTCTATCTTGGCCCAATCCCTCACACCATATGCTTCCTAGTGCTCCCAAGACATGTCCTATCTATCCTACTATATACTATAGGATGCAAGCGTTTCGTAGGGTCAAAGTGCACTATTTCACATATGATGTATTATTGGCCTCAAGTCTAAGGACTACTAACATCACCCTACATACTGATACTACCATAGAAACTCAAATAGATTTACCAATGGTTTCTCAGATGGGTATGCCAACACTCTCCAAAGTGTTCATATGTTCATTATGAATAACCAAGTTCTTTCGTAGTAGTGAGACCTACTATACATCCTCAAAGGATCTAATGCATCATATGCTAGCTTCATTCAGAAATTCAATCTGCCCTCCTATACTACCAACATCTTCCCGCAGCCAACACCTAATTTTCTCCTTTAAGATTTTCAATTTTTTCTTAAGAACGAAACCACCCCAACCCCAAATCCTGGTCTCTTTCCACGTCTTTTTCACCAAATCCATAAAATTCTTATCTTTTGCCACCCACTTACATATTTGAAGGGTTGAGGACCCCAACCCAATTTTCAGCTCTTAAGAAAATAGCGGCATGATCTGACACCTTTCTCCTCAACACAAATTGAGAAATATTACCCCACCGATTAACCCACGCCTTAGAAAGAAGGAACCGATCAAATCGACTACAACACGAACCGTTCTTCTGATACCACGTGAAACTTCTATGATGTAAGGGCAAGTCCGATCCACCAAATCCAACTCCACAATAAAACGATTAAAATCACACATATCTCTATCCATATCCCCTCCCCGACAGCGTTGAAATCCCCACAATAGACCACTTCTCCACCCCACTTGATTCAACCCTACTCTTAATTTTCCTCCATAAGAAATCCCGATCAGAGGACGACTTCAGACCATAAACATTTGCAATACAAACTTGTTCTCCTCCCCATTCACCCATAACTTCCGGCAACCCCTCCTCACCCCAGAAACTAGTTTTCTTGAAACACGCAAAATCCCAAACACAGAGTAAACCACTGGAGAACCCATTAGAACCATTGTACACCGAGTCAAAATTAACACTACCCCACAGTAATTCAACTAACTTTCTATCAACTGACTGCACTTCGTTTCTTGAATACATAAAAATTCGACCTTCTCATTGTTAACCAAATTAAGAATTTCTCTATGTTTCACACCACCTCCTAAATCTCGGATATTCAAACTAAGGATTCTCGTCATTAATACGACCAGACATAATTCCCATACCTGCCAACGACTCTTTAATCCCAGCTCGATCCCTTTCTTCACAGCTTTGAGTACGTAACTCCAAGGTTTTCGATTTCTCAGCAATATTCACAAGACCCAGACCTTAACAAGCCTCCCACACAGAGTTAGCTTCCTCTTCACAAGAAAGAAACCCACTCTTTCCTTCACCACGCAGAACATCTTCGGATCCCATCTCCACAAAAACCCAGATTGTGTACGCCATCATCTTCGAGCAAAGGGAAATCACTCGACTTTTCCACCCCCGTCAGGTACTCACTCATCCTTTCCACTATCCACACTCATTGGCTGACAACCAAACGGGTCGGACTCATTTCTAAAGAGACCCGACAGACTTTTAGATGCCAACCCTTGTTGACCCAATTCCAATCCAGCATTGACGACACCCAAAAGCCCAGTAATTGATTCAATTGTTGGGCCAACGAAGTTGGATGCTCTGATGTCCAAAAGTCCACCAGGGTGAGCAACTAATAACACATTATGGCCCAATGATAGACCCAAATCAGCCAACTCAGGCTGAGTTTCGCTGGCCACCACATTTAAGTCACCTTAACAGTATTTGAATCCCCAGCCACAATTACTCTCTCTTTTCCAGTTTACAAAGCCAAATTAATATTAACACCAGTTATTAACTCACCTCCAGAGGCATTGGGAATATGTAAAACTTCATTGCTGCTTTAAACTCAATATACATGACTCGAAAACAATCAAATATACTCACTTACTTACCAGGAAACTAGCGCTTTCAACGTAGGTGAAATGGCGATTCGGGCACTAGAAATTTTACAAGAGCTCCGCAAAGGTCACCAAAAACTTCTTCGTCTGGTTTCAAGATCGTCTACCTCAACCAAATACGTCCTTCCCCTTCTCCAGGTACGCAACCAACCAAGCTCTCCAATTTATTTTTCAAAGTCAAGTCCTTTGTTGTTGTTCTAATAATCAATCTCTTGTCTTGTTTGTTTATTTGAATTGAATGCAGAAAATTGAGAGACTTTATCAGAAGTGGACCAATCACCTCCCAAGCCCCTCCAAGAGGCTCTTTCTCCTCTAAACAGGCTCTGCTCATCCCAGACTTTATTCACCATCAGGACTTGGATGTTAGAGCTGGAGTAGCTGTCTATTAGTGAAGTATTGAGAATCTATGCACCTGATTGTCCATACGATGATGACAACATAAAGGTCCACTCCACTCTCCAAATTAATTCCACTCCGTATTTTTTCAACACATCTGTGTAAGAATGTGAATCGATGCCTTCTCATTAATCACCAAGGATATATATATATATATATACAACGAAATCCACTATTCTAGGCTATATTCTAGGACAGATATACATTCGTAATACATTCCTAATACATTCCTATCTCTACATTGTCCTATGTAACTCCTATGTTCTAACACTCCCCCGCAGTCGAAACGGGAGGCTGACGAACATTGAGACTGGAACGAAAGTCTTCAAACAAGTCCAAAGGCAACCCCTTCGTAAAAATATCCGCAATCTGATAACGAGAGGGAACATGATGAACACGAACCTCACCACGGGCAACCTTTTCGCGAACAAAATGTATATCTAACTCGATGTGCTTTGCGCGCTGATGCTGGACGGGATTGCCGGTGAGATAAATTGCAGAGAAATTGTCACAGTAGACAAACGTAGCCTTGCGCACCGGACACAGAAGCTCAAGGAGAAGATTCCGGAGCCAGCATGACTCGGCCACAACATTAGCGACGCCACGATACTCGGCCTCAGCACTCGAGCGGGACAATGTTGCTTGACGCTTGGCAGACCAGGAGATCAGGTTGTCACCCAAGAAAACACAATAACCGGAGGTAGAACGGCGAGTGTCGGGGCAGCCGGCCCAGTCGGCATCAGTATATGCCACAAGATCGTGAAGAGAGGAAGGAGTGAGATGGAGTCCAAGAGACAGAGTGCCTTGGACATAGCGTAAGATACGCTTGAGAGCCTCCATATGTTCAGTGCGGGGATCATGCATGTGAAGACATACTTGTTGAACTGCATAGGATAAATCAGGGCGAGTGAAGGTGAGATACTGAAGCGCTCCAGCTAACTCCGATATAACGTAGGATCAGCAAAAGGAGTCCCAACAGAGGCACTAACTTTTGGCTTTGTGTCAACGGGAGTAGCTGTCGAGTTACACGAGCTCATGCCAGCTCGTTCAAGAATTTCAGCTGCATACCGAGACTGGGAAAGAAATAGGTCAGCTTTATGGCGAGTGACTCGAATGCCAAGAAAGTCATTAAGGAGCCCTAAGTCTTTCATAGCGAATTCCGAATTAAGCTTAGCCATAATCGAGTGCCGAAGCGCATCTGAAGAGGCAGTCAATATGATATCATCCACATATAGAAGCAAATAAGCAGTATCAGCCCCGCGGTTGTAGACAAATAACGAAGTATCACACTTACTATTGGAGAAGCCAAGAGTGGCGACGAAGTCAGCAAATCGCTGATACCACGCCCGAGGAGCCTGTTTAAGGCCATATAATGACTTCCGTAAGAGGCAGACAGCATCCGGGTGTGTCGGATCACGAAACCCCATGGGTTGATACATATAAACCGTTTCCTGCAAATTGCCATGGAGAAATGCATTGCTAACGTCGAGTTGATGAATAGACCACCGGCGAGAAAGAGCAATGCTAAGAACAAGACGAATAGTTGCGGGTTTAACCACGGGACTAAACGTCTCACCACAATCAATACCCATGCGCTGAGTTTTACCATCACCTACAAGACGGGCTTTATGCCTCTGAAAGGAACCATCAGATTTAATCTTATGCGTAAAAATCCACATGGAACGAATAACATTAACACCCGGGGGAGGAGGGACCAATTCCCACGTTTTATTCTTAATAAGAGCATTATATTCATGAGTCATGGCCAGTTTCCAGTTAGGATCACGGAGAGCATCTAAGGGGGTACGGGGAAGGGGTGATGGTGTAACTGTAGCTGTATGTGCTTCGGAAGGGTCGAAGATAGTGTGAGGTGTAAAAATGCCATGTTGGCTGCAAGTAACGGGACGTTGGGGCGTATACGTAGTGTACCGCGTAGTCCGGGGTGGAGGACTGGGATGTGGTGGTGAACTGGGCGGTGAAGCAGATGGAAGATCTGCGAAAGGAATAGGCTGTATGGGCGGAGACGAGATAGGTCCAGCAGAGGAACCAGGTTGGTTAGGTGAAGTATGGGCTGAGGAAGGAGATGGAGCCTCAGGTGAGGATTGGACAGGGGCGGCAGGAGGCGGGGATCGGGGTGTAGGTGTAGTGGTGTAACCGGAGATAACAATGGAGGAGGTGAGCCGGAAGGCCATCCCTGAGAAAATCATACTCGGTTGAGCTTGATGTAACCGATTTGGCCATAGGAAAAGTGGTTTCATCAAAATGGACATGGCGACACGTAATGATTTTCCGGTTTGATAGATCAAGGCATTTATAACCCCGATGATCCGCCGGATAGCCCAAAAATACGCAAGGAGTGGAGCGGGGTTGAAGTTTGCGAATAGTGGTGGAGGGGAAAAGAGGGTAACATAAGCATCCAAAGGTGCGAAGATGAGTATAGACGGGAAGGCGATTATAGAGAGCTTGGACGGGAGATTTATAGGAGAGGACTTTACTAGGTAAAATGTTGAGGAGATATGTGGCCATATGTAAGGCGTGATACCAAAACAAAGGTGGTAAGGAAGCATGGATGAGTAGGGTGCGAATGATATTATTAATTGACCGAATTTTGCTTTCGGCTTTGCCATTTTGGGGAGAGGTATGGGGACAAGAAAAACGGAATGACATGCCATTAGACTCACAAAATTGGCGAAAAGCAGTATTATCAAATTCGCCACCATTATCACATTGAACGGTCTTAATCTTCCGTTCGAATTGATCAGTAGATATATGAGAGTAAAATTTTGAAAGATGGAGAAAACTTGGGATTTTTGAGCAATAGGAAAAATCCACACAAAATTCGTAAAATCATCCAAAACTAAGACATAATATTTATGGCCAGAGGAACTCAAAGTCGGAGAAGTCCAAATATCACTATGTATTATATCAAAAGGCATGCATGTGCTAGAATTTGATGGCACAAAAGGAAGCTTAACTTGTTTGCCAAGAATACAAGACTCACATGTAGTAAATTTAGACAACCTATTACAATCAATAAGCCTATTATTCTTAAGAACGGATAAAATTGGATCGCCGGGGTGACCCAAACGATGATGCCAGGTGGTAGAAGCAAGACAAGCTGTTGATGGAGCAGGGAGCGAGGGGTTGGGAAGAGTAACTGGATATAAGGGACTCGAGCTCTCACATCGCATTATACGGGTTCCGGTCTGTAAATCATGCACAGAAAAGCCAGTGGGATCAAAAACTACGGAAACATGATTATCAGTGGTAAACTTACGAACAGAAACTAAGTTTTTGACTAGGGCAGGCGTATGTAACACGTTTTGAGGGCTAAGGGGTAGGTTGGAGTGGAAATAGATGCATGTCCATAATCAGAAACAGGAATTAACTGACCACTACCAACAGTAACACCATGTGTATTTTTGCTCGTATTAAAATAAGACGATAAATTACCTCGGGAGTTGGTCATGTGAGAAGAAGCACCAGTGTCCATGTACCAGTTGGAGTCCGGCTGGGACAAACTCATAGTATGCATAGCGGCTTCAACAACTGTGGGCACCCATTACTGCGCATTATAGGCCTGAGAAGCAGGGGAGTCAGGGCGAGGGCCGAGCAAGCCAGCCTGACTGTTCGGGCAGGAGGAGCCGGGTGCAGCAGGCTGCGTGGGATAGGGGCAGGGCGGCGTGGCCCGTGGTGGATGGGAATAGTGCCACCAAGGCGCATTGGACCAGGAAGAGGGACCAGCAGGCGGCATAAAAGAGCCAGGAGGCTGGTAAGAACCGCGCCCCGTACCACGGCCATATGATTGGCCAGAGGAGTTACATTATTCCGAGATTGACGAGGCTTTGAAGGGTTGCGAAACTTCTGCTGCTTCCCACGTCCATGAGCAGGGGGATTGGGAGTGGATCGCGGTCAGCGACGATAAGAGCATCGTCAAGATTGACAGCCTCCTTCATGCTGGTTTCTTCAAGGTGAGCATAGAACGGACCTCATAAAACGGTGGTAGAACCTTCTTGTGGCGGATGACAGAGGCCACACCGTTATAAGCAGGAGGGAGGCCAGCAAGCATGCGAAGAACCAATCGGTTGTTTGGAACGGGGCACCAACTGCGTAAGCTGGTCCGAAAGAGACTTAGGCGCTGGCAATAGAGGGAACATTGGCAAAATCTTTGAGGACGGTGTTGTTAAACTCGTGCTCAAGAAGCACGGCACGCGAGTTCTCGTTATCTTGAAAGAAGTCACGAATACGAGTCCACAAGGAGAGAGCAGATATATCCGGTTCAAGAACCGTGTGCAACAGATCGGTGGAAATCGTGGAATACATCCATTGCACGACAACGGCATCGAGAGTATCCCAGAGCTATTGTTCTGCGGCCGAACGGGAAGGGGCAGGCAGAGCTGGCTCAGACGTAACCGGCTCAGATTTGGGAGGGGTGATATGGTGGAGGACCTTGTGAGAGTGGCAGTGCACCTTGAACAATTCAGCCCACGTGGCGTAGTGAAACGTCTCGGTTTCGAGGATTATAGGGACATGGGTTTTTATATTAGCAACGGCTAGGGGCAGGATGAAAGGAGGAGGTGGTGGTCGATTTTGTCAGAGGTGGAGGAGGTAGCGGCGCCAGTCATGGTGGTCAGCGTAAGAAGAAGGAGAGGGATATAGGGAAGAACGAGAAGGCAGGGTAGGCGGAAGCGTAGGTCGTAACCTAGTTTGATAGTATATATAGGTGCGGCAAGTCGGTGAGGATTGATGTGGCAAACAATTGATTAATTGATTGCCTAACCAAAAAGCAGGATGCGGCAAGTCGGTGCGGCGATGCGGCAACAAATTAATCAATTAATTAAGGGGATTAATTGATGGATGGGCACGGAGAGAGACTTGATGCCGCAATATTGCGGCAAAGATAGAGATACGGCAGGGAGTTTTGTGATGTCGTGAGGACAGAGGGATAGAGGAAACGGAATCTAGGAGGTTTGCAGCGGAGATCAGAAACCTAACTTGATACCATGACTGATGAATATAATGCTCTTATTAAAAATAAGACGTGGGAATTGGTCCCTCGTCCCCCGGGTGTTAATGTTATTACGAATGTATATCTGTCCTATGTAACTCCTATGTTCTAACAATCTGTCTAATGCCACTGATTCTGTTTAATACAGAATATCTTTCAGTTTATTGTATCATGCTTCAAGAATTTGTGGGATAAGTCCACACGTTCTCATGGAAAGATTGTCAAGATTCTTGAAACCATGGCAGTGTGTAAGTACTATGTTGTCATGCTCGATTTAGAGATCTCGCAGACCATCGGTGATATGTTCCTCTACTTTCTCCAAAATCTAAGGTATAAAATGGCATGCAAAATCATTGTTAAATTTCAAAGTCTAGAAACCATTTGAGTTTTTCTTTCTTTCTCTGATTTACCCCTTTATTTTCTTTCTTTTTTTTTTTTTAAATTTTATTCTTTGACGTATCCTTGTGTGTTCTCTTGGTACCCAGTCTTGCAATTGCTACTAAAGTTTATATTGCAAAGTATGTGCTGAATTTATTCGCTCAAGTTGAGAAATTCGGTGTTTGGAGTTCGTGGCTATATAATTTTAGCTTCTTCCACATTAGGTTCATAATTTGTGTTGAATTCCATAATTGATTGCTCAGTTTTGATGCTAAGCGTGTTACTTGAGCCTATTCTTTGCCCTTGGGTAATTTTTCATCTAGATGTTCCTTGTACACATGATAAAATATAAGTTGAAGTGCTTGTAGGAGTGCATGATTCCATCGATCATTTTGATTGTTAAGTTTACTCCAGCGTTTTCAACACGAATACAAACTTACCACATGTATATACAATTAGGATGATGACCATTTATCCACTTCGGTTACTATAATTCAAAAATCAATAAATCAGGTAATTTCCTTTTTTCTTATGTGAAATCATTTATTCGTTTGGTGATATTTCAGGGGCAATGAAGCTACCTTTATATCTGCTTACATGGAGACAATCATGACTTGTATTTTTGAAGAAAGTGATGAAGATATTTCCGTAGATCTAATCAATCCGTTATTATCTACTTTGAGAAAAAACAGTCAAGTTCTGTCCAACATTTATTCTGGATTCTATGTGTTTCAATGGTTTTTGTGATAAAATGTGTGTTTCGACAGGATGTTGGGCCGACTGCTGTGAGATTAGCTGAGGAAGTGATTAAGAAATGTGCTGACAAGCTTGGACCTCTTTTAACAAAAGTAATGTCAAGTTCAGCTACTTCTTTCGATAATTATAGTGAAGTAATAGCTTCTGTGTGTCACGTGAAAGATTGTTCTGGTGAGAATATTTCTAGAAATAGCCCGGATGACCAGTTGGTAGCTTCCTCTTCTCTAATCATATTTAACGGTTCATGGAGTTTATCGTATATTTGCTAGTTTGCAGTGCATTGGGGTTGTGGTGCTATTAACAGTATTCAGCTTAATATATCTGCATTCCAGCAACAGCAATGTAAAACATCAAATGATATTCAACTATTCAAGTTCAATAACATAGGATACTCTAATTTTTTTATTGGGGTATTTGATGTTTGTCAACAGGGTCCGGGGATAAAAAATTCAAGTCTTTGTTCTTCGTCTGACATGTAAGTTGTCATTCCTTCCAGTTTTCATTGAATAACCCTAACCAGGTGAAAGCTTTAAAGATTCACCTATGGACACTATCAAATATTGTGGTGCAATTGCTATTGAACTTTCCAACCATATGTTTTCCCTCCAAATTTTTGTACCGCGAGTTTTGAAAAATCCCTAATTCGCTGCTACCTCTTATGAGAAATTCCACTGGAAATGTTACAATGACCGGCCCAGGTTGAGCAAATTAGAAAATTAAGTTAGAATTTATTTTTACCCACTCGAAATAACTGACGAGTCCATCTCCAATGCTCCAGAGTTCGCAGATGACTTTGTGGCGTCTTAAGTTGGTGAACTGTGAAAAAATGGGGTTGGATTAATCTGTTCTTTTGAATCAGGGGTGAACGCTAACATAATTTTTTTGTTTGATCAACTTGGAAGCTAGCTTCATCTTTCATAATTGATGTACTTTCTATAATTTTGTTCACTTTGATAATTATACCTATCCTCTGAGGCTCTGATTCTATCTGTCTTCAATTCTGTGTATTTTCCATTCCATGTGCTACCACAGTGCTTCTCAGATGGAGAACGGAGATAGTTCATCAAAAAAGAAGCGGAGTTTGATCTCAATACCTGAGGTTCATCCAGGAAACGCCGCCTGGCAAATAAGCAAGGTCCTTTGTGCTCAGTTTTATATCATTTTTTTTTTTGAGAAGTATGATCTCTTTAAGACTCGAGAGTATAATCTCAGTTCTACAGAACTTGTTACTGTTAGACTTCATCGATTTTATCTGAATTTTTTACGTCATTGGTGATCTATAAACTTGATCACAACACTATTTATTGAAATAAGTAACTGTAGTAGGCTAGTAGCATAAAGAAGTTTAGTCATTTGTTTCATATATATCTTCTTTTAATGGTTAGTCAATTCCCTTTAACAGACTCCATGATGAACAAGATCAAGTCTACTGTTGGTGCAACCACAAGCAGAGAAAACCACTTCCAGCATCGACCAGCAACCATCTCAAACTGATGTCCCTCCTGGCAAAAAAAATTTCAGCCTCTTCCGAGCATAGTACTCCTCTGAACCAGACTGAAAATCTTTTAGAGCCAATGACTGATGACCCTGCTCAGCTCCAAGCTCTTCTTCTCCTTTGCTTGCAATGTCAAAGGTTTGAGAAAGTTTTGTTTTATATTTTCATCTGCCTCAAAGATTCTTCTCTATAGCGGGCCGTCATATGTAGTTCCATGCAATAAGATGCTGATGCTTCTTTAATTCTGTAGCCTGGTTATTTCAGGCCTTTGTTTGGTTGCCTCATCTGTATACTTAAGCCCCTCGTCTTTTCGTTTATTTTTTGTTTAAAAAACTAATTATTATATTTACCAGCTTCTGCACTACTCTTTGCAAGGTTCTGGAGTCTGCGTTTGTCCAAAAGAATGCTATCAGAAGTTACAGAAGGAGAATCAGCATCTCAATAAGCTCACATGTACTACATCTCGCATTGAAGAGCTTGAGCAAGAACTCAAGAAATCTGCAGATAAGATTGTACGCTCGGAAGAGAGGGTCTATAGGGCTATGGAAGATGTGAAAAGATTAGAGGAAACATTAAAAAATCTCAAGTCTGAGTCAGCTCGAGATCATGGTAAGATAAAAGAAAATGCCATCACTGCGTACAAATCCTCCGAGGAGTTCTCAGAGATTATGAAGAAGGTGTGAAGGATTATAAAGAATCAGAAGAGTACTCTTACAGCCTTCAACAAGCAAGGGATACAGCCATCAGCGCGTACAAATCCTCCGATGAGTTCTCACAGATCTGTGAAAGGGAGAAGAAAGATGCAGTGAAGGTCTTTCAATGTTCAGATGAATACTTAACAGTCTTCATCGGGCAAGGGAAGTTGCTGTCCAAAGTACAAATCATCACCTGAGTTTCTGAATTTCCGTGATAACACATGGAAAGAAGCTATTCAGGCATTTAGAGAGTCAACCGCTTTTTACACTGCAGTACGGGAGGAGTCAGAAAAACATTATCAGAATGGATTTGAAGCATGTAAATTCCAGTTCTTGAATAGCGGTCAACTCCCCAAAGGGTTAACTTTGGATTTTTAGATCCTGGTGCTGGTATGTTTGGCAAACCTCCAAAACAAGTGCATGCGCGTGGTGGTTCTACTTGTAAATCTCCTTGGGAAATGAAGTCTATAAAGCCTGATATATGAGCTAAATTTAATTTTCCGCTTCTTTGGGAGATCTTTTGGAGTTTGAGAAGGTGCTGGTATTTTGATATAAGTAATGGTGTTCATATTTGAAAATTTGATGCTTCTGTTCATATGTGCCGTGTTACTACTTACTAACTGAAGTCCATGGGCAAAGCCTACTTGTACAGTTGTACAGCTGTTGGTATAGGGTCATGCTAGTATGTCGTTATTCCTAAACATTCGCAAGTTTCCTATTTTATTAGCTTCGAGTTTGAAATATTCGATACGATTATTATTAATTAATGTATCAGAAATTGTTTCATGCGTATGCATATATTACATTTGGTTTGCAAAGTGTCTTGTACTAGCATCACTCTCAAGTGACAGGTGAAGCTATGTCTCATGATGTATTACATTTGGTGTTTACGGAAGCATACATCTTCTTCTGTTATTGTTCATCATCCCTTTCTTTGGTTTTTGTTTCTACAAGAGCTCCATTAGCATGATCCTTGTCATCTGTAGTTGTGCTTATTTGATTAAGAGGGTCTCTTAATTTAAGTTTACCCACCGATAGACTCTATTTGTTGGTAACTTTATTTAATTTACTTTTTCCTTTTTTCTTTAAATTACGTTTTTCAATTTTACCTTATTATTATTCGGTCAACACAGGTAGCGACGAATTCTTTATCCGTCGGTATGTTCTCACGCTTTAGTCCTTTTCAAGGGACGAACTGAGCTAGCGTCCCAACTCAGTTCGTCTCTATCCGTCGGTATATGTCTTAGCAAATTCCTGTTTTCTTGTAGTAAATTCATCCTCATTGCACTAGTCTCTTGCATTTACGAAAGTCTCCTTTACGAGGTGGATTTCACAAGGTTTATCCTTGCGTTTAGCTTAGTTGAGTTGTGCATTGCGCACTGGGGATCCCGAAGTGTGTTTGGTGATTTCACTTTTTGTAAATTGCTCTCCCTGAAGGTATACCAGGAATAATCATGTTGTGTCTGTATATATTCTTGAAATTTTGATCAACTCAGGTGTGTCTTTGTATTTTACTTTACTACAACTGTTGTTTTATAGTCTTTCATAAGTGCTTCTACTGCATTTGTATTTTGTATTTTATCCATTAACTACTTACGCTTCCGCACCAAACCTCAAAAGTTTTTAGTGGAAGTTTATTGTGCCACTCAATTAAGTTCATGCTTAGTGTGTTCCTTTTCGCTCTTCAGCACACCTAGTCACGCTCATCATTGAATTCAATTTGCTTCTTTCTTCTAAATCTCAGTTTTCTTTCTTCTCTTCTCTCCTCTTCTATTCTATTCATTCTAGCTTCTGAGTCTTCAAATTCTCATTTTTCTTTCTTCTCTCCACCTTGCTCTTGTCTTCACTTTTGTTCTATTTCCAATCAAAATTTCAATGCATGTACAAGTCCGATCTGGATAATCCTTTATCACACCACTCACTAAAATGCATTGTGAAATGTACCAGAAGAGATTTGTATCATGGATGGATAATAGATCAGATTCTGCAAAACCAAATCACTTGGGAAGAAAGTTTGGTCTGATTTGGAGCTCTCAACCCATCTGATTAATTGGTTCGCGCCTTACTAATACCTAAGTTGCGCACCAGTGCTTCTTAGTTCGCGATTTATTGTCGCTCCCACGTTTGAAACGTGGATTCGCGCGCGTGTTGAAGGGTAGTTCGTGCTTTCTCTCTAATTCGTACTAAACCGTCAAACGAAACTACTTGGGTCCTCGTCAAAGGGTGTTGCTCTGGCTTTAGGTGATCTCCATGTGACTTCCTTGTACCTGAATATACTAGAGGGTGGGGGGTTAGTACCTCTGCCCGGTCTGTCAGGATCAGACCGGAGGGATGACTTTACGTGTAGGAGTTGGAGGGATTCCCTAGTAAGTACGTAAATGTGGTAGGTGGTGAGCTGTAATTGCTTACCCTGGGATTATGAATGAGGTCTCTTTATATACTCATAGTATTTTATTGTCACTTTATGTAGAATCGGACAAGTGTCCGTCCGAGATTAAAGCCTCCATTGGCCCAAGCCCATTAAGGAGGTCCATGGGCTTTGGCCCAAACATTAGCCTAGGGTTTCGGAGGGCTCTATTGTCACTTCAGATCCTATGGAATATTATGGAAGGCGGGCCCCTCAGGGACCGACCGGGTCCTCGTGCCTTCCTCATCTTTCATGGTCCGAGTAGTGCTCTGCCGGTTCTCCTTTGGAGGGTGATACCTTGGCGTAAGTCCTCCTGGATCGACCACCCATGGTAGTCCCCCCCTAGGGATGCTCCTTGAGCCACACTTTGTCAGACTTATCCTTTAGTGACTTTGTCTTGAGGGTCGGGCCTCTTGAAGATGGTCGAGCCACACTCAGGTGACAGACCTGATGTGGTCGAGCCCCTTGAGGGACAGTCCTTAGAGCCTGTCACGCTTTTAGACCGCTTTATTTCGTAAGTCGGACTGGACATATTTTAACACCAACATATGCACCCCTAGTTTCCAAGTATCTTTGTAGAGGTTAGTTGTGGAACTATTTGAAGCCTAGGTCGAGCATCTTTTGAGGGAAAGGGTGATCTCGACTACTAATGGCGAAAAAAGATCTCCGTTTCATGCCTTAGTAGCCTTCCCTCCTCCTGTCTCCCCCCCCCCCCCCCCTTTTATAGGGTCGAGCAGACGCTACTCGGACCTAGTAAAAGCGGTATGTTGTTGGGTAGATATTGGATCCGGTAAGCATTCTCTGGTAAAGAAGGATCCTCGATTTTTTTTTGCCTCTTCGATCTTCTTATTGAATCGTCTCGAGGAGACTAATCAAATGTGGTGGAGCGAATAGTTATTTTCCTTCTCTCTTCGTGGACAAAGGGGAGCGACCAAGTTGTTGCTCGCTCCTTGATGATCATTGCTTCTTTACTTTGCGAATTACCTACACTGGCTAGGTAATTCACGACCCACCGACAAAGTTAGTCAATTCGTGCGCGCGAAGGGAACTTTGGTCAATTCGTAGGCGGCGGTAATCTGGACCATTGAATGTGAACACGTGTTCGGTCCGGATGGCGCGAGGGCACGCAACGGTTCATATTCCTGAGATACCCTTCTATAAATAGGCATGGATCGATTCATTTCACAATTTTCGCAATCCATCACTCAGAGCATATTGAGAGCGCGAGGACCATTTTAGACGATCGACCACACTCTACTCGATCCCATCCCAGGCCGAGGAGCCTTTCACAGTAGCTTCCGGCATCTTTTCCGACAACCTTTAAACTTTTCCGGTGTAAAATACATTTCCAGGCTTGATCCAAGTAAGTGCTCTCCTTGTTTCCTTTGTTTATTCTTTAAATCTTCGTATGTAACCGTGATTTCTTCTTTAAATCTTTCGCATTATCTTCTTTGTCTCCTCGAATTACTTTTCTTTATTTTTGCTCGTCGCTCTTCTTTCATAGTGTAACTTCTTTTATTGCATCCCTTTTTGAGATTTTTCTCGTTCGGGAGGTCGAACCTAAAGAAAACATCATAAATTGACTTCTCAGACTATCACCACCCATCCTTAACTTTTTTCTAGCCTACGCTTTTAGGATCTTCGAGAGGAGTGACGTAGCCAAAATCGCCGGGACGTCATGGACTATGGGAGTGACCATGGTACGTCAGAAGATACGTCAGTATCGGCGACCTTTCTCGATGATACCCTTGAGTAATCTTCAGGGGGCGAGGACCCCATCAACCCATCGAGGAGGAAGAAAAGGAAGGTGATGAGGCTGACGACGAGGAAGAACTCGAGGAGGGTGAAGAAGGCGAGGATGCCGATGAGGAGGAAGAATCTGAAAGGAGGAAGTGAGGTACCGTCTTCAAGCTCGTAAGAGACGCAAAAGGAACGATGATGATGATGGTTCATCGATGACCGGACCGAGGCGGAGGTGGGCCCGGTTGATACCAGCATTCCAGCGAGTTGATAAATAAGGTTGCTGCCGTTTTGGACGAAATTTGGTGCTCGAGAGGGTGTTGAGCCTTTGGAGGTCCGTGTGAGGAAATGAATAACACGGATCGACCCACTCCAACTCTGTCTTGGTTCGAGGAGGGTGAGTGCTCCATTCAAGAGGGAGAGGATGACAGGCAATGAGACCGAGAGGGTGAATCTCCTAAAGCGAACCCTTTTGGTTCAAGACTTAGAGTGGAATATCCTCCACAAAACAACTCGTCGGACAGTTGATCACCGATGACGAGGAATCTCCTCCCACTATCAGAATACGCATGAGAATGAACTGGTCCGGCCAGAATCTCCCTTCTCCTTCTCTTTCAGGATGAATCGCAAAGCTCAGAGAGACCTCTTGATTCAAAAGAATTATGATCTCGAGGAGGAGACTAGTTACCACTCAATTGATCCTCGAGACATAGACTTTACTTTCCCTGTCCGTAATGAGCGAATAGTTCATCCAGAAGAATTGATGCGGAACAGGAATTCAAGGAGCGTAAGCGGGCGGGAGCTCCATGCGGCCGAAGAGGACGAGGACAGGATCATGCTCCTGGTAAGGTCCTAAGAACCAAGGAGAAAATCCAGTCGGTCCAAGAAGAAGCAGACTGACCCAGAGATCGAGAAGGAGGTTAAAGTAACTACAACCACTGAGAAGAAGTTTCCTCGGGATCGACTTGAGGTTGATCTCCCCGATCCTGATGGCAAGCAAAAAAACTTGGATGGGATGATACCGACCACGGCTTCCACTATTAAGGAGGATGAATTCCTTCCCTTAGGTGGAAGTATACTTTGAAAAAGAAAAACATTGGACATTCTCGCTCCCAAGCCTAATCAGACGTTTTACAATGCTCCTCCTGGCTATATGGCCATGCATCTCCTATCTCTGGACCGAGGATGGATCCTTCCATTATGTGACGCTTTCAAGATATCTTCAATCAGTTGGGGATCGTGCCTTGACAACTTATCCCGAGTGCTTTCGGCACTCTTGTATGTTTTGGGGTCTTTTGCAAAAAGTTGGGGATCCCCGTGCATTTTCACAACTTTATTTAACCATATTTTCAGAGTATCGATGAGCTCAGGTAACAAATACTTTTATTACTTCAATGCTCGTCCCGGTTTTGGCTTCATCATGGACGCGCCTATGTCGTCGGGCTATAAGTGGTTTCACAGATATATCTGTGAAAAAGAAAAGCTGCCAGGAATGACCGATTAGCAAGCTGAGTGCGGAGTACCGAAGCACTTTTATCGAGGACCCATTTCTGAAAGACATCCTCTTCCCACTGAGTTGGATCCCTGGGTCTTGGAGCTCGAGTAGAAGAATAGGCGCGAGGATCCGGAAAAGTACTTCTACTGGGGTCTTGTGTTGCAATCTCTCCCGCCGGTCTTTCTCCTCCCGTTTACACTGGATACTCTGGCTCAAGATATTCGAACGATGTCCTCTTCAGTAAATATCTCGAGTATCATATTTTCATACCTCTAAAACTTGTGCTCTAAATGTTTTGGAGTGTTTAACCTCTTCGCTCCTTGATGATCCTTGTTTTCGTATATGTGTTCTTCGATTCTTGTACTAACTCTTGACAATTTTGCAGCTTATTGGTTCCAGTGGATTATGTCGAAGACTCTAGAAGCGAAGGAGGAACAAAGGAGGAAGCAACGCCTTGCTGGCAAGGACACCAAGATCCTCGGGTCCATGGATCTTACTAATCCGAAGAGCGCTGCCGACCATCGCAACACACTCGTTAGGGAGGGGCTGGCGGTTGTCGAGAATCCTGTAGAAGCTTTGAAAAATCCGAGGAGGAGGCTGCTGCTGCGCGCGAGTAGGGGTATTTCGTTGGGAATCCCGAGAAGTGGCCCAAGGAAAAGATTGTTCCTCAGATAAAAACCGGCGGCTCGAAGAGGATCCTGAACATTTGAGGGACTAATGAACCACCCTGAAAGAGGAGCAAAACTGTTGGGGCTGACCAGGACGCAAAAATAAAGCGTCTAATTCAACTGTCGGACCTGGATCGCGTCACGAGCTCAGCTTGTGTTCGCTCCAGGTATTACTCCAAAAAATATCTAAGTACAATTTCTAGCTTCTCGTTCATTGATGACTAATCGCTCTTTGTTCTTTTCTTGTGTTTGTAGCTCGAGAACCTCAAGGAGGCTTATGTCCATGTTGTTGTTGATCGGTCCGACATCAACCAATTGATCGAGGACCTCGAGAAGAACCTGGAGGCCGAGAAGTCCAATAATAAGGCCGCTAGTGAAGAAGTTAAGAAGACATATGCCAAGGTCGATCAGCTTGAGAAGGAATTGGCTAGAGAGAAGCAAAGGGCCCAAGGCTACAAGGGAGGCTATGCGACCTTGTCGCTCTGCATGCAGAAGTTCAAAGACGACGTCCTTTCTTTCCTCGTCGGTAGCCGGTTGGAGACTGCTCGAGCCTTCATGGCGTCCGATACTTATAAGCTGGCCATGCAAGAGGTCAAGCTGGCCATGCAATAACATACACAAATTAATCCAACTGTTACAAAGTACTTTGAAAAAAACATACAATACCAAGTAAATATGATTCATGTACTTACACATTCCCAGGCATGGGCCACACTACGAACTTGCCATGCATCCTCCCACCCTCCTTGTACCCCACCACGTGAACCCTCATCCGGCAAGTTTGATAATACGTCGGGGCCAGTAGAACCCGCACTGCTGCTCGAACGGGGAGCCAGCAGGTGACTGGGTCTCGCTGACATGTGTAGCCGAGGTCCCCCCGACTCCGGCTGAGAACCAGGGGTGCGGAATGACGAGTCCGTCTCAGACTCGCTAGTGGGGTTGCTACGGCTGCTGGCGGCCAACAGGTTCCCAGGTTTCTTTGGCCTCCCCATGATCTGCAAGTTAACAATAAGCGTAAGAAACAACAAATGGGAACTAGCGAGAGAGAGAAGAGAGAGAGAGAGAGCATTTTAAAGTCTTAATGACTCATACATAATACCAAAAAATAAAAAGAAATGTCAAAGCACCTTCATCAACCATACAAATATACACTTTTAATTATGACTCCCAGTCCACAACAAAATGTCAAAGCACATTCATCAGTCCGTTCGAAACATGGAATGGGAAACAAAATATACATATTCAATCAAGTAACTGTGCACAGTCTAACTAACATATACCATATACTATGACTAATTGATAGATAGTAACACAAGTGAATAATTTTCGATATGTCAAATAATACCATTTTGAAATAAACCCATTTTGAAATAAACTCACTTATATATTCATTTCCAAATATTTTAAAGCTCATTCTGCTTCCACATATACATCATCCGAATGAAAAAATACATAAATCAAACTACAGCTGCTGCTGCAAGATTCAAGAATAGCTAACCTATAACTAAAAAAACAATCATGCTTTTGAATTTTCCAAAATTATCCAAAACAGTAAGAATTAAACAAAACTAAAAAAAATTAAAATGGTTAATTAGGGATACTAACATGTTTTAAAATGAGAGCACAGAGGGAAGGAATCACTCCGGTGCGGTGGTGGTGCGGTGGTGCTGCAGTCGTGAATCTCTGGATGTGGTGGGGCGCGAGGTGGTGCTGTGAATGCCTCCAACGCGAATGGTGGTGTTGGGGAGGGCAGTGGTGGGGAAATCGGACGGTGGCAAATCGGGTGGTGGTGGTGGAGAAAGGGAAATTAGGGATTTGAGATTTAGAGAAAAATGGGGAAAGGGGAGAAGAAGGTCTCGCCCGATCTGTAAATTAAAATATAGCGATGGATGAGTTCATCCGTCGCTATATTTTTTCTTTATTTTTATTTCTTTTTAAATCTGAACCAAACTATGGTCAACTCATTTAGCGACGGATAAGTCTATCCGTCTCCATGTTAGTGACGGATATATGCGATCCGTCGCTAATATGGAGACGGATTGGGCATCCAAAGGCACGAACTAAGCTTAGAGCGCAGTTCGTCCTTATCCGTCGCTACCTGTAGTGATCCGTCGCTAATTAGCGACGGATCACATCCGTATCTGACCATCCGTCGCTAAATACCTGATTTCTTGTAGTGTTGAGAGGCGGCTCGAGTATTCCTTTCCTCCGTTCCTCCCAATCTCTTTTGTTTTGATTTTGGCATTTTGAAAAGAACATCATCTGAGTGTTTTCATTGAAAGATAGGCATTGCATTCATTGACGGAAATTCAATTACAATGGTGGGCTTCAAGGCCGGTATTCTTACAACTTTTTTCATCTTCCAAGATTGCTCTACTTCAAACTTCTAGTTCCTAAAATCTTAAACCAAAACGAGTAGGGGAGCCTCTCACATGAGCTTGTGAGGAACTTCTCTTGAACAAGAGGTAGGGGGCCTTCCACAGGAGCACGTCAAAAACTTTTCTTCGCCTTTTGAACTTTTAGGCATAAAACCTCTGAAGGTAAGAGTGTTCCATGGGTTTTAAACATTCTTCCTTCCATATCTCTTCGAGACGATAGCTTCCATTGACCTTGCCTTCGACAATCTTGTAGGGCCCTTCCCAATTGGGTTGCATCTTCCCAAGTTTGCCTAGGATGTCCGCCCTCCGAAGCGCTAGGTCCTACTTGAAGTCCCTCTCTCTAACAGTCTTGTTGTAAGCTTTGGCTATTAACAGTTGATATCTCAGGATGTTGGCAAGGGCCGTAGTCCCCCCATTACTCTAGCATCTCAAGATCGAACATCCTCTCATCATGGTTGTCCTAGGGCTGGTAACCCTTGGATCCGGAGGGTTCCATTGCGACCTCTGGTGGTATGACTGCCTCAGAACCATAAAACTAGAGAGAAAGGGGTTTCCCTCATGGCAGTTTTGGAAGTGGGTGCGATATGCACATACTACCCCATCGAGTTTGTCGACCCAATCTTTGTTGGTCGCAAACCTCTTCTGTAAGTTGTTGACGGCTTCGTTTGTCCATTGGCTTGAGGATTCCCTACTGAATGTACCTCCTCTCGATCTTCATCTCTTTGCACATTCATTGAACGTTGACCACAAAATTGAGAGCCATTGTCGGAGATGAGACTCTGGTAGGCCAAAGCGGCACACAATGTCTCCTCCACACGAAGTTCATCACTCTTTGCTCGGTGATAGTGGACACGTACTGCCTCTACCTCGGCCCACTTGCTGAAGTATTCTACTGCGACAATGATGAACTTCTTTGTCCCGGACACTTGGGAAAGGACCAAACTTGTCATAACCAACCCCAAATATCAAAAGGACAAGGTGATTGTAATAGCATGAGGGGCTTTGGCGGAACATTGATCAAGTTTTGCGTGAAATTGGCACTCTTCTTCGCCATTCGGACGGATTGGGCAGCGTCCTCTCGAAGAGTTGGCCAGTAAAATCCTTGGCGACCACTTTTTGTGCGAGTGTTCTTCCACCCGGCATGGCCCCGAACTTCCTTGGTGCATTTC
>JAHHQI010000372.1:0-24178 GCA_028274465.1 Plantago ovata | reverse complement strand
GTTGGTCATACTGACGGAGATGATGAAGAAGAAGAGGATGAAAAATATCCTTAAAGATACCAGTGATGATGAAGCCAAGATTCTAAGGATATCAAGGACCATGATGAGGATAATCAAAGTCCTAGTCCGGATGCTGGCGGCGTAAATGTGCAGTTGCTATCATGAAAATCAAGCCCAATACTGCAAATCAGCAAGCTGAACATCCTCCCAGTGAGCACAAATCTACTCCTACTCCTGCGGAGAAAAGTACTCCAGAACTGAAAAAGTTGCTGAGACTGAAAAGAGTACGCCAAAAGCTGCCTGAAATGCCTAAAGGAAAGCTAAATTTTCTGATGTCGGGTTAGTATTACTCGAAGCTAAGGTCACTGATTCAAACCTTGGAGAAGATGAAGATGAAGATTACCAAAGAGCATTATAGAATAGTCTACAGATTCACGACAGACCACTAAAAAATCTTTATATTGCTCGATCTTCAGGAGTGAATAACAAGGAAGTCTCCTCCCCTCCACTTACTATGATGAAAACTCCATTTTGAGTCCAAAGAGTTTCCTTCAGCAACCACTCAACCAAAAGTGACTGAAGCTAAGGATTTAGGTATCAAGGGTGGTGGCCTTGATGAATCTGATGAAGAAGAAGATCTATCTAACTTCTCAGCAATGACGAAGAAAAGTTCAAGAAAGCTGAACCCAAAGTGGTACAAATTCCTCCACCATTTCTCATTAATGATGAAGGAGATATGGAGAGAAGTCGCTTGCTGAGAAACGATGATCAGATCGCCACTGAAATCAATGCTCACTCACTTACTCCCTCTTTAGTGTCGTTCCCAAATATTGAGGAGTTTACTCCAAGAATAAGAGCACTAATGGTTGTTCACAAAGCATGCCAAGAAGAGGATGATGCCTTGCTTGCTGAGAGTCCACTCGACATTGGCAAAATACTGACTACTGTGTTGAGATGCACTACTACACTTACCATAGCTCAGAAAGACATAAGTCTACATCACAAAAGCTATGAAGATTATGTTAGTCAGGCACTCAAGCTTGCTAAAAGCGCATTGACAAAGGCTCAAACTATACTAGAAGAAAAAGTCAACAATGAGCGAAGACATGAGGAGAATCTGGTTTTTATTAAAGAAGAATTGTCTAAACTAACTACTGATCAGCAAGACATGATTCTTAAATACAACAACCTAAATACTCTTGCTGAAAACTGCAATGAATTTTTCTCTTTACACATCAGACCGATGATGCAATCCATGTCTAAGGGGGAAGATTCTGGAAAAAGAAAGTCTTCAAGAGACAATTCAACTACTCCCTCTGAAGCTCCTTAAAGCTGTCTGGACCGCCTCCCAGAGAACCTCTTACTGAAATAGAGCAAAGTTCTAAGAAAGATCTGAAACAGATTCTGAGAGAAGTTCAACAATTCCTAAAAGGAAAAGAACTTCTGCTGATACTCAAGAATTCTGTCACACTGAAAGTCATCAAGACATTAATGAAGATGATGATAATGATGATGACCAAACAATAGCTCAAGCTATAAGGGCCAAGCCTCTTTCTGCCTTAACTCCATCTGGCCAATCCAAACACTTCTCTTCTGACTCTAGAGCTTCAGCAAAAGATCATGATAATGCTAAGTCAAGAAGAAGAAAGCAAAGACAGGAAGAAAGAAGTCTTGATAACATTGCCATTGGCACTGTCAGTGATTACACAAAGACCAACAATGAGGAAACCACTCAGAATGTGATCAGAAACATTCATGGTTGCTGGATTATAAAGCTGGAAGACCTTCTGGCCAATGACTTCTTTCCAACTGGTGTCCTCCGCCTTGTCGCCTTATTAATATTTTAATTAATAAATTATAATAAAAATGTTAATAGTTTATAAAATGTCATTTTTACCCTCCAAAAAAATGAAAATTTTAATAAATAATTTTATAATTTCAAATTTTTTTTGATGAATTTTTTTATTATATTATTATTTATTAATAAATTCAAAAATACTTAATTATAGTTACTAGAAAAAGTCATAGCTGAGAATTGAGAATTGAACCTGAAGACCTTTAGCTAAAGGGCTCAAGACTTAACCACAGGGGTACTTATAAGTTTTATGTATTAATTGCAATTATTATGTCTATCCATGTCAGAATTATGCTAAACTTGGATCCATTATCATGCTAAACTTTCTCCCATCGACACGATAGTGTTTCACAGCCACTCCAACAGCTTCAGCTATAGTGACTACATAAACACAACTGCGTTTAGTACCAAATCATCCATCGACAAGATGTGAAAATAAAGGCGGCAGTAATTAAAATTTAAAATTTAAAACTCGTTCAAAAATGCAAGGATTCAAATTTGATTTAATATATTAGAATTATGATAATTGGGCTATAAATACCATAATTTTGTTACTTTCTCCGTTACGGCTTAAATTTAACACTTTGTTTTGTTAACTTTTTTAGTGTCGGCTTGACCTTAAATTATTTTTAAATCATACGATAAAAATAATTTAAATTTTGTATTACGAAACTAGAATGTTTACATTTCATAATATAGTTTTTATTATTTTTTATAGGATTTAGGATTAATTTGAGGCCAAACCGGACCTCGAAAAAGTCAACAAAACAAAGAGTTAAACTTATGGCAGGACGGAGGAAGTATAAAATTAGAATATTATTCACAAATAGAAATTATTTAATTTCTGTAATTTTATATAAATGGGTGTAACCTGTTAAAATTGATCTGCCAAAATTAGATTTAGTCCATAAATGATCATCAGAAATATATCGGTTAAATATCTAAACCTTAACCCGTGCTTTGGTCTGCAAACACAAGAATAAAATTGACAACACGATAACCGATTCCAAATTACCCAAATTAATATTCATACAAATTCATCAGATCAAAATATATTTGAACTGAATTTAGAAAAAAAAAAAAAAACTTGAATCAAATTTAACCCGAAATTATCCGAATTGTTGAATTTAAGTTGTTTACAACCCATCCTATTTAAATTGGTTTGGATTCACCCGAACGCAAATAATCAAAACAGTGCATACAGAGGACTAAAATGGCCAACATACCATAGTCCACGGGTATGGTCAGAATCAACATACTTTTGTTAAGATACAATTTTATTTATTTTAATTATTTATTTAATTATTTTTTGGCAAACTTACTACATATGACGATTTATAAATTTATAACTTCGATATTGCATGTGTACTAAAAATGAAGTGTTTTGAATTAGTATATGTCTAAATAAATACATTCACTTATAATAATAATACGACAGACAAATGATATATAATATCATTGAATTGTTGCGACCCTCCTGACTCGCAAAGTCTCATAAGAGAAAGTCTCTTTTTAACTTATAGAGAGACGGGACTAATTTGCAATTTAATATCCTCCTTCAAATTTTCACGGATCCTGACCCCTTACCGGAATTTAGTAAAGACTCGACTTTGTAAGACCCGATTAATAACAAAATATCTCATCCTTTATCTCTCTTTCCTTTCCCTTTCTTCGTCTTCTTCGTTTTCTCTGTTTCTTCTTCTTCGTTTTATCCTTCTTAGGGTTTGGCGATCGTGGATTTCTTGTGCAATTGATGGGTTCTTCAACTTCGTCGATGTTTTCCAGTTGATATCATAAGTTTTCTCCTCTTTTTTTAGGTTTTGCTCGTGTTGATTGGATATTTAGGGCTTTTTTTGTTCATGATTTTCCTTTGCTTTTCTTTCGTTTATTTTACAGTGTGTGTCTAGTGTTGATATGGATGGAGTTCGTGGTAAGAGGAAGCTGGGTGATGTGGAAAAAGAGAAGGGGAACAATGCAACAAGGAAATCACCTAGAATCAGTGCATTGGTTTCGCCTGAGAAGAAAACGAAGTCAACTAGTGGTGCAAATGTTTCGCCTGAGAAGAAAACTAAAATAGCTAGTGTTTCAGGTAGGTTTTGCTTCACTTTTCTTTTGTGTACATTATTCTCTATGTTTTGTACATAATTTTCTATGTTCTATGTATTTTGTATCCATAAGTTTCCTGTACTTTTTCTCTTTGTTTTTGTTTTTTTTTTAACTGTCCATGTTTTGTTCATTTATTGTCCATGTTTTGTACATTATTGTCCATGTTCTATACATTATTGCAGTATATGTTCTTAATATGTCTTATGGTTGCATATATAGTGCCAGAGAAGAAATCTAGGCATAATGTTGGAAAGATATTTAGACTTGAAGACTTGGGACCTAGAGAAGAAGAAAAGTTGAATTATATCCGTGTTGAAAGAGATGATGTGTTGTTTTCAAGATGATGGTGACTCCTTGTCAGCCGAAGAAGGTAAAGAATTTGATGGAATCATTAACTTTTGGCGCAAAAGAGGGATGTTGAAGATATTGGATTTGGTGGGTTGGGTATGATGGATGCTGAATCTGTCCCACGGCTTTGAACTCCGTGGTTGGTTAATTTGCTCGATTCCAATTGTTATCATATCACTATTGGCGATGCTAAGATTTCCATATGTGGTGATGATGTGTTTGATCAGTTCATGCTTCCGCGTTATCCTGGTGTTGAAGTTCCAATGAGCTTTCAGTTTGGGGGTAATAGAGTTGATGCAGATTTGAGGGATGAGTTTGTACGTAGTTGCACGGCTTGGGGGGCTGACATTAAAGGGAATGTTGATAAAACTGGTAAAAAAAGAACGAAGGAAGTAAAGCTTATGTGTGTTAAGAAGCGTTTGAAGGAGTTGATGGATGGTGGAGAAGAATTAAGAGACTTTTCGTTTTATACGTATGTGGTTATTTCTTGTCACCCACACCTGCTGCTTTCGTGGATCAGAAGCTCTTAGTGGCTGTTCAGGATGTGAGTAAGATCCACATGTATGATTGGTGCGCTTTCGTCGTTGACAAAGTACAAAAAGCTGTTAAGACATTGAAGTCTAAAACAAATGACTATTGCATTGTCAGTGGCTGTGTAGTGGTGCTTGTGTATTGCTACCTTCATAGGTACAGATATTGTGGAGAAAGTGCATCAACTGTTGTTCCATTTTGTAGGCATTGGACAGATGAAATAATTGGGGAGAGGATTGCTTATGAGAGAAAACATGGAGGTTTTGGGAAGACGACACGTGATAAGTGTTATCCTAATAATAAAATAAGGGTTGGTGAAGGTCCAGTATTCTATATTCCTCCAGATAAGCTTAAGAAGAAGAAGCAGCATGTTGAAGGTTCTGTATTGGTGAGTTTATTATTTTATTCTCTTGTTATTTTATAGCATAGCTTCTTTTATTATTCAGAACATAGGCCTTTTCTTTTAAAACATAGGGCTTAACATAGTTTTATATGTTCTGGCAATAACGTGTTTTTTTTGTAGACTGCTGAGAAATCTTGGGAGTTGTACATGAAGGATCAGCAAGTTGCATTACGTGCACATCTTGATAGGATGTATAAATGTGGTACGTTGGGTTTGATGTTCCTGATTGGAGTGATAAGTCTTTATCACAACTTCACAGAGTTTGAATTCTTAGAAGGGTTGGAGTGATCCTATTTAATTGGGTTTGTTGATAGGATTTGTGCTCAATTGAGGGAGAAGATGATTGGAGTATATGCTGAGTCGCAACCTGATTCTTGGGTTAACAAAGATCTTTGTGAAAGTGGAGATGAAGAGAAATTCAATTCTTTCTCTGATGATGATGGTGGGATTGATAAGAAAGAATTGAATTTGTCAAAGTACAAAAAATATTGATGTGTGTAGCATAGGGAGGCAATTTGAAAAGGAGGTTGTTGATTTTGATAATGGCAATGAGACTGATAAAGATGGTGGCGGTGAGAATAAGGGGACTGGAGTTGATGAATTTGGAGTTGGTAATGAGAAGGAGAAGATGGGAAATGTTGGTGATAACATAGGCCATGAAGGTGACAACATAGTTGAGGAGAACGTGAATATGGAGAATGTGATTTATGAATCTAGAGTTGTTAAGGAGAATGTGATTGATGATTCTGGAGTTGTTAAGGAAACTGTGATTGATGATTCTGGTGTTGGTAAGGAGAATATGAATAAGGAGATTGATGATCCTGGAGTTTGTCAGAAGATAGGTGATAATGGTCATAAGATAGGTGGAAAGTGGGAAACATAGATGATGTACAGTTTATAGGTCATTTAAAGAAGACAGGTGATGATGGTGGCGATGTTGTTCTGAAGCCTGTTGATGTTATTGATAGTTTTTGTTTTGATTATCTTGGATGTACAATTAATGATTGTGGCGTTGTTGGTGAGGATTGTGTTATGGGTTCGAGAATGATGAGGAATATGGTCAAGTATTTAAAGGACATGAGGACATTACGGAAACAAGTTGCGGATTATGTATTTTTCATGTTTGAGAATTCGAGGTTACTTTGCGTGCTTTCTTTCTTTCTTTCTGTTTTTTTTTATGTGTTCTCTTGTTCTTTTATGTGTTTTTTGTTCTTATACTCTGTTTATATGAACAGGTATGATGGATATGAACATTTCGTGAAGTTTTCGAGGACATTTTGGATTTCTGCGGAGGAGATACGATCGATGTGCTATTAGACGAAGATTCTGAATTCTGTTGTTGATTACTGGGTTACGAATTTGAATTATAGTGAGGGGCTTACCAGGAATGATGAGGAGATTCAGTGTCTGTGGTTCAGTACCAGCATTTCTGTTCGTATTTTTTTCTTTTAAATTTGTTTATATTATTTTCTATTTGTTGTATTGTGCAATGTTTTTTTTATGTTATTTTTGTATGTGCAGAGTCCATGGTCAATGCTAGCTAAGGTATTTGATGATGAAGCACGAAAATTGTACAAGGAAATGGGTCATGAGAAGTTTGCATTTGATTTTCAATCAACGTTGGCATATGCCTTGAAGGTAGTCCCCGGGAGAAAATTAATTGACTTGAAGACTGTCAAGATGGTATGTTTGTTGTTTATATTTGTTATTATTTCTAAGATCATAATAAGTCTTGCTAGTCTTTAATTTTATTTTATTTTGTTTTTTGTTTGTAGTTCTTTTTCCCATTGGTGTTTGAGGATCATTACACTTGCTATGTAGTCAATATGGAGAAGAAGAAGATTCAGTATCTTGACAATAGGGAGACTTCAGAATTGTGGGTCAAGGCTTTCTTTGGCGCCTTGGTATGTTTTTTTTTTCTTTTCCTATCTTTGTCGAGAATAGTTCCATGTTGTATGTAATACCACCTATGTTACTAAGAATATATTGCATGTATTCTAATTACATTAGTGAACATAGCACATATAGCACTTTCTAGTGTAAACATAGGCAATATGCTTGAAAAGATAGAATAGTAAGAACATGGGATGTAAAACATAGGGTATATTATATAAAACATAGAGTAATATTTTTTTTCATATAAGATACAGATTGAGAATATGTTGGAACATATATATTGAGGTTCTGTTTTTTGTTAGCGTGAACATTTCAGCATCTTCCTTACGGAGAATAACTATCGCCCTGATGGTGAATCGGTGAAGGAGTTTGAGCTTGAGAAAATTGCATTTTCTTGGATTAAGACCGAAAAAGATACAAATGATTGTGGTGTGTATTTGATGAAACACATGCAGATGTTTTATGGGCAGAAGTTTGATTGTAATTTTTAAGGTAATTTTTATTCGTCTAAGATGTTTGTCAATATTTTCAGCCATAGGTATACCTATGTTCTAACTTAGCATTTTGTTGTGTTTTTTGTGTATTTAGTCTGCTGCAAGGCGTGTTTTTAGAGCTGAGATTGTTGCCTCACTATGTTTGAGTGATTTAAACAAGTGTCGTTCAGCTTGGTGGAAAAAAGTGGACAAGTTTGTTAAGACGAATGATTCCATTTTGTATAGAGGTTTAAATCCTCGAATGCTGAATTTTGAGTTGATGAAGGTTTATGATGCTGTTAGGAAAGAATTAGTGGAAAAAAATGAGAAGATACAAGAGGAGAAGAGATTGGAAAGGTTAGCTTTAGAGGTTGAAGAGGCAAGACAGCTTGAGGCATTGATGGAACTGTCGAAAGTTGAGTCTGAAAAGAAGGGAGAGAAAGTGGCTAATGAGGCAGAAGGTGATGAAAGTTCAAATGAGGATCATCTTCAAACGACAGATGAGTACTTCATTCAATCGAGGGCAAAGAACTGATGTTGAAATTGTGGAAATATCATTGGTTCTAGTTAGGTTTAATATTTTGGAATTGTGGAAATATTACTGATTCTTAAAATTGTCGTAGGAATAGTTTAATTATGGATATATTTTGGTGGTGAATGTAATATTCTGATGATTCTATGTTTCCGGGATATTGTCTATGTTATCCCATATATATTCCATGTTTGTGGAACTATTTGTCTATGTTATCCCATATATGTCGCATGCTGTTTAAAGTGTTATCTTATGTTCTTTTATACATATGTACCATGTTTCTATACATATAGGCTATGTTATTCCTTTTTTTTCCATGTATAGAAGCGCTTTGTACTTCTATCTATTTCCATCTTTCAAAACATATTTTCCTATGTTCTCATGTATATTTCCCATGTTACTGAGAGTATACTCTATGTTATTACTTGGAACATGTATATTTTCCTATGAATTTTTGTATTATCATATTGGTCTAAAGCATAGACCAATATGATTTAGAACATGGCATGCAGGTTTAGAACATTGCATGTTCTACTTTGAAAATGGCAATATGGTTGAAAACATAAAAGTATTAAGAACATGGAAGGTATTGCGTGGAACATAGTTAATACTTCTTAAAACATAAAATATACTTTTCCAGGTTATTACATCATCATTATTACATATGAATGATGTAAAACATAGACAAATTTTGCCAGAACATGATTGTAAAAACTAGACATCATTGTAAAACAAATGTCAATATGATATTCGAAAAATAGAATAAACTCAATGCGATAATCAGAACAAATATTTGTCTGGTGGTGGTACCACAAACTCGATTGTTTTGTGTTTCTTCCCTTTCCTTTCAAATTTGTTCTTGAGTCTTTCTTTCTTCCTCCTCTTCGTGGTTGCAATCTGTGGGTCTAGAACAATATGTGGTGTTGTAGTAGTTGATGCAGCACTAGTCCATGCAGTTGTAGTGTGCAGGCTGTCGAGTGCTTGTTCTTGTGGTCTTTCCGGGAACTTTGTTGTATTTATAATACTTAGTATGGCCTCCATGTCGCGTTTGTATCCATCTTCCAAAATCTTCCTTGCTTCCTTGTTCCCTTCTGAATTCAATGTCATTTCTGTGTATCCCCTGTTCATTTTTTGTCTCCAAGCAATACATTCCTGTCGCATTTTTAAGAACATGGACATATCTTTTAAAAACACAGACAATATTTCCAGAAACATGGACTAATGCAGAAAATAGAGTTTTACCTCTGCATTAACATTTGTGCTTTTTGTACGGAGTACTCGGTCCCAGACTTTCTCTTTCAATGTTTTTGTCCAACGTTGGAGGATGTACTCATCAGGAATCCGTTTAATATCATGCTTATCCAAGATACGGAGGCAGTACTTGCAAAGCCATCCAACGTCTTCAAAGTGCCTACATCCACAACTGATTTCAATGCGGCCTATTGGGTGCTTTATGAACATTACAGTTGCAACATCGTCTAAATCGCCTTCTTTGTAAACATCATACAACTTTTTGTCACCCAAGTCCATAGATAACGCAACATTTGTTTCAAATGATCTACTGAACTCTTTTTGAAAGTACTTGAAAATTTTTAGTGTATACACCTGAAAATATAAATTAAGAACATCAATTAAATATATACTACCTATGTTTATGTAAAAACTACCCATGTTTCTGGAAATACTACCCATGTTTCTAAAACTATTATTACCCATGTTGTAGTATATTGAAAATTATTTACCTCTGCAGCATGTTTGACTAAGCCGGAACGCACATATATTTTTGGTGACTGATAGGAGTTCTTGAATTCTTTGAGCGATTCGTTTGTTCACCAACGGGTGATCATGTAATCAAACAATCTGAAAAATTGCGTCAGAGATGTGTTTTTGTTGGAGTTGAAAGAGATTGAGTTGTTTGTACTCTCACTTCGTTGTGAAGATAGGATCCCGGCTAAGAAGAATGTCTTGCTTAGTGTAGGGGACCACTTTTCCTTGAACTTGTATAATCTTTTGAACCATTTCTCATCTTGAAGATCATAGATATCCACCATTCCAACCCAATATTCTTCAAATTCTTCCTCATTGCAGAATCCATACAAGCACAAAGTGAAAGCATCATTGAAAGTGCTATCATGCCTTAGCCTTGCAACATTACTTATGGCATTTTGGTAGAGATGCCACAAACACAGTCTGTGTCTTGTTTCATCACCAAACACCTGCGTAGTTGAGAAGATGACATATATTTGTTAGATGGCAGTATTACTGTGAACATGGAGATTTAGAACATGTCATATACACTAACTACAACATCGTCGATCTTATTAGAACATTGGAAATATTACAGAGAGCATAAATACCTTCAGAATAGATTTGGATATAGCTTTATCTTGATCAGTGAATATTGTAACTGGCTTCTTATTCCCCATTGACTTCAAGAACTCTTCCATATGCCAGATAAATGATTCGACACTCTCATTTGCAATGAAAGTGCATGCGAACATCACTGTTGGTCCCTTTAAACAACAAGAAAAGACTAGACGGGAGGGGGGGGGTGAATAGTCTTTTCAAACTTTTCGTCGTTTAAAACTTTCTCAGCAAGTGCTTATTACTTTTCAGTAATGAGTTTGCTGGTACTTAACTTTCTCAGCAAGTACTTATTACTTTTCAGTAATGAGTTTGATGGTACTTAAAAATAGAGTGCGGAAGTCTTTTACAATAAGTGCTTTTAATAGAGAGCTAGTTTCAGCAAGTGAGCAAAGTGACAGTGTACGAGAAATGTAACTTGCTGAAAACTAAGTGTAGTAAAGTAAATCACACAAACACATTTATAGTGGTATATGAGAGTGGCGCAATCTCTCAACTAATCCACTTTGTCCTTTATAGGACTGAATCCACTATGATAAGATATAAGATTCCTTACAAATCCTATCACTAATGATTCTCATAAACCAAAGCACACTTGCTTTGTTTCCAACCTAAACTAGAGAACTGTAACCTTGTTCTCCACCAAACTTGGGACTTATAATCAGCAACACTATGCTTGATTAATCCCCCCTGAATTTCACGTCTGAAAAGGGTGTTTATCAGTTAGAGAGGTTTGGGATGAGATGACTTGAGTATTGTTGGTGTTAAAATATGTCCATTCCGCATGTATGAACTGGAGCGGTCTAAGAGCACGACAAAGCATCAAGGGTCGTCCCTCAAGGGGCGCGACCACACCCAAGTATGTCACTAAGGTGTGGCTCGACCAACATACGGTCCGACCACCACTAAGAGGCCAACCCTCAAGATAAGCTCACTACAAGGACAATGCAGCTGTTCGGCTCGAGGTGCATCACTAGGGCTCGAGGAGGACCTTACGTCAAGGTGACACCCTCCAAGAGAAACTGGGCAGAGCACTACTCAGACCACGGACATAAGAGGAAGGCACGAGAACCAAGGGCGACCACCCATGGTCGCTCCCTGTGGGACCCGTCTTCCAGATTACTCCATGGGACCCAAAAAGTCAATATTTCCCTCTCAACCCTAGTCAAGATGCTTGGGCCAAAGCCCATGGACCTCCTTAATGGGCTTGGGCCAAGGAAGGCTTCAATCTCGGCCGGATACTTGTCACGATCCTACATAAAGTGACAATAAAATACTACAAGTATATAAGGGGCTCATTCATTATCCGCTGGGTAAGCATTCAGAGCTCTCACCTACCACTCACCTACACGCAATATTTCTCTTACTAGGGAAGTCCTCAGCTCCCTACACGTAAAGTGGTCACTCCGGTCTGATATCCTACAGACCGGGCGAGAGACACTAACCCCCCCCCCCAGTCTCTTTCAGGTACGAGGAAGCTACATGAAGGATTCCTTAGAACATAAGAGGAAGACTACATGAAAAGGAATTGAATAGTATATTGTGACGACCTATTGCGAACTAAGGAAGAAGTACGAATTACCCTTCAACATTTGGCGCCGTCTGTGGGAACCAGATCGAAAGGTCATTCCTAGCCCTGCTGGTCGAGCCAAGCACTCTCCTCGTGACACTTTACGAAGATGCCTCCGAGAAGAAGCAACCGTCTTGCTAATGCACCACTTAGGAATCCTCCTCGTCCCAGGGGCCGTCCCCCTTCAAGTGGTCGAGGAGGAGGAAGGGCAGTTGCTCCCAGGGCACCAAGAAATAACAATGTTGCAAGGAATCAAGATTATACGGAGGGGGCATTCACCAATGTCACTAACTCCCGAGAAGAGAGATCCAGAGAAAATAATCCGCAAGGAGTCCCGATTGGGAGTTCTTACGGAGCGTTGAGAGTAACAAATAACGTCGCGCCAAGAGGGCAGCCTCCTCAAGTAGCAATTAATCCACCTCCCGTAGCAGTGAATCCTCCTCAGCCGGCCGCATTGAACTTCACCCTTCCTAATGGACGTATAGTCCGACCATCAGGCTTTGGGATGGGCGAACCTCAATACGGCTTATTCCTTCTTACTTTGCAAGGATACGTAGGGGACAATGAGGCTGCTAGAGTTAACGCAGAACTCAAAGCTCGAGGAGTACCACAAGTCCAAGTACAGGAGCAACCTCGTGACACTTTGGTTGCCCCTCGTCAATCCCAAAGAAGAGCACCAGTAATACAAGATGAAGCACATTCAAGAACCAACACACACTACAAGAAAACAGGAGAATAGCGACGGATGGAATTCAGGCCCGATCCGTCGCTATCAAGGCTTAGCGATGGGCCTTCCGTCGCTAAATAGGACGTCACAAAAGTGGCGTCGCTAATCCCTTTAGTGACAGATCGGGCCTATCCGTCGCTAAATTTAGCGACGGATAAATATATCCGTCTCTCAATTGGTCAACGCAAATTGAGAGACGGATAAATTTATCTGTCGCTAAGTACTTGGACACGTGGCACGACTGACTCTGTTCATACACAGAGATGGATAAACCCATCCGTCGCTATGTTCTAATTTTATTTTTAATTTCTTTTAATTTCTATAATTCACCTACAATATAATAAAAATTTTAAAATATAATTCACCTACAATATAATTTCTATAATCCAACGCAATGAGGGGTGCTGCGAGAATCGAACTCGCGATCTCTCGCATTAAGCGAGAATCATACCAGACCAAACACCCATTTTTCTTATATTACAAAAAATAATCAAGAGACAATATATTCTTTCATCATACCAAACACCCGACAAATATAATTTCTTACGAGAAAAAGAACTTAAGAGGCCCATCCAATAACAGGAAAAAACAAAAATATCAAAATTACAAAAAGAAACAAATAAGCCAACAAACGGAATTGACACAAACAAAATCGTTTTAACCTAACACATACATATTATTAAGCATTATAATCAGAATCAAAATTGAATTTTGCCAAATAAAAAAAATAAAAAAGCCCTAAATGTTAGGGTTTAGGATTTCGGATTTCTGATTCATACCTGGAGATTAGTGGGGGTGGCAGAGGAGAAAATGTCAGAGCCGTGGGTGGTGGTGTTCGTGGTAGAACCGCCTTGCCGGTGGTGGTGCTCCAAACCCGTCAATGGTCGAGTAAAGAGTGGTGGTGGTACCCGTCAATGGCCGAGTAAAGAGTGGTGGTGGTACCCGTCAATGGCCGAGTAAAGAGGGGTGGTGGTGGTGGTACCGCGCCGGTGGAGGTCGATGGAGGTGGAAGGTGGGAGGAGCAAATTGAACGTGGTGGTGTTGGGGCGGGTGCGTGAAGGAGGAAGTGGCGGTGTATGCATGGGGGTGAAGGAAGTGGCGGGGCGGAGGAATTGGTGGTGGTGGGTGGTTGTCGGGTGGAAGAGGAAGAGAAGAGAGAGGGGAAAGGAGGAGGAAGAAGAAAATATAATGAATCTAGATCTAGATCTGATCTTTATATTCTCTTTTCTTTTTGTTTTCTTTTTTTTAAATTTTAGCGACGGATAGGCCTTATCCGTCGCTATATTTTATTTAATGAATTTTCTTTTCTATTAATTAAAAAATAATTAAAAAATGGTCAACTCATATAGCGACGGATAAGTCCATCCGTCTCCAAAATTTAGCGACGGATAAACCGATCCGTCGCTATATTTTATTTAATGAATTTTCTTTTCTATTAATTAAAAAATGTTCAACTCATACAGCGACGGATAAGTCCATCCGTCTCTAAATTTAGTGACGGATAAACCGATCCGCCGCAAATATAGTGACGGATAGAATTATCCGTCGCTAATTACCAGTCAGATTTGTATCCGTCGCTATTTTGTGACTGATCGCATCCCGTCGCTTTTAATCCGTCTCTATTTGGCTGTTTTCTTGTAGTGACAAGGCCAATCCAATCTCGACTTGGACCTTCAAGAGTCCAATCAAGGTTGGGACCACAAGGCGCCCCGGATGATTTGAGGGATTTGATTGATAGGAGGATACGCGCATCATTGCAAAACGTGGCTCAGCAAGAAAATCGAGCTCAGGTGGTCGCTACACCACCCACTCTCCCCAACCAAATCACGCCCAACCAAGTAACTCCTCAGAACCAACCCGAAGCGGTGGCGAAAAACAATGTCTTGAGAACTGTAGCTGAGGTAACCCCCTTGATCGACCCGATCACGGGGAGGAGGCTCACTCTGGAGGAACTCAACGCAAGGAAATCCGCACTTGATGCTCAAATAGAGACCCTACGGGGAACCGTGCAAGAAAAGGAGCAAGACCAAGATCCAAGCTCGTTGTGCGACGAGATAAGGAGCCACCAGGCCAAAATCGAAAGGGGCTTCCCTACTTTCGAAATTTATGATGGAACAAGTTGTCCGAAGGATTACTTGGTAAGATTTGGCACGAAAATGGATGCTAATGGTCATGATTCGAGGACCAAGGCACTACTTGATAGTGTATATGTCCTAGAGACAGTCCTTACTAAGGGCATAGTGCCCTTATAGAGGGCATATATGTACTATTACACAGGTCAACGTAATATAATATATGTTTGTTGAATTTTACTATTGAGTATCGCCTTCATATTTATATTACACCAGGCATGCATCATGTCATATCTCTATTACTGTCTGTATTGATATTAAACATGTCCCCTCTGATAGATGACCGATCGCACAGATAGTGGGAGCTGTGTGAGTTGTCATCTATCCCAAACTCTCCCTAGTCAAGGTTCATCTCGGATGTAGGGGTCTGAATGAACCAGACAAGACTAGTATGCGTGGAGGTTATACTTGTTGGAGCAAGTGTGAGCCGATCCCACGGCCACGGGATGGATTTTTGGACAATCGAGAAACGTTCCCATAACTGCACATAGTTGTTCGAAGAAGCTTTATCGAACAATGGAAGTACCCACCGGACACTCCCATCGATGTATACTCTACACCGAAGAGTCTATGGGAACCGGTAAGTTGTCGAAGTGATGCCATTCGTCCTTTGTACTTACAGGACTTTATCATCACATTTGTTGCCCCATATCCTTGGTGGACCCGTCGATGTCAGCTCTGAATAAGCAGCTGACCTAAGACACGATCCAAAATTATGGCTACATACAAATGGGGATGATAAGTGATTCTGTGAAGGATTATGGCTACATACAAATGGAGAGCACTGCTCATAGTCTGCATAGTTGTGTTGGTAAAGTCACTGGCCAGTGCAAATGATATATTCGTGGATGTATTATTGCGATAGACACTTTATCGATCCTAGATGCATTCGAGCAAGTCAGATGAAGGGACGTTACCATAGCCGCGTTGAGCGCAACAGGCTTTGCAACGAAAGGGTTAGCTTTGAGAAACCTCTCAAACGTCCTCACGTGTTAATATTGCAAATGGAACCGTCTAGTAATTCCATGTTGTCTAGTCTAGGACTTGCTTAATACGATGAGGCCCTATGGGTCACACTATGTGGTGATTCAGCCTATCAGAATATCCTTGAAGATGGAATCGCAATTAATTTGGAATTAATTGTGATTGATGGATTATAATTGATTTGGAATTAATTATAATATTTGGTGGCTCAATTAGTGATTTGGAATTATTAATTGAATTGGCTAATTAATTGTATTTTATGTAAATACAATTAAGGATTATATTTTTGAAATATAATAGAGGTTTGATTAGAAAGGATATGTTAATTTAGAATTAACATATGCACTTGGGAAAAATCTACTTGGAGTTTGAATTGCCTTAGAACTATAAGTGGGTCCCAAAATTGGGACCCACCTACTGTCCCTAGGAGGCGCGCGCGCGCGCATGGTTAAGGTAGGGGAAGGAGTTCGACTCCTTCCTCTATTGGAAGTCCAAGGGATAAGTTAGATTTTCCTGATTGAGTTTTGATTTGATTGGGAATGAATCTAGACTTGATATTGGTTTCCTTGTGCGATAGGAATTAGATTCTTATTCCTTTACGAAGTCTAATTGCTTATGCTTTAGGCTTCTATAGACTACTATATATAGTAGACTATTGGAGAGCTTTTGATACAGACTTTCACAGTTTTGCACACAGTTATTCTACCCAGTTTTCTTAGAGAAAAATAAAAAGCTCTCCCCTCCTCTTAGCCACCCGCGCGCGCCACCTCACCGGAGGAATCGCCGCCCCGTCTTCTTGGTCACATAAAGAATATCCTAGCATTCTTCCGATAGGCTGTTCATCCGTGGATACCAAGGTTTAGGTTTTAGGAGCTGGAAACTAACTCTTATTGTCTTGCAGATATACAGAGTATTGTAGATATCTTCAACTTCGACGAAGGAGAAGATACACCGGAATATTACGAAGACTTGGAAGCTGCTTTGGAAGTAAGGTTAGTCTTCTAATTGACGTGTTTATATATATACGACATATGCATAATCAATTAACCTGTATGTTAAGAAAATTTTTGAAATTCCGCTGCGTACCCTAGGGGTAACTCTGACCATATATTCTTACACTACTCTTCCCGGCTAACCTCTCAGGAGAAGCCATGAAATAGTGGTCGCGCCTTCCTCATCGCTCGATCAAGTCATAGAGATCTCTGCAAGGAATTCTCTAAGCGATTCGAGAAGGTCATGAACACCAAGAGAAGAGTGAGGTACTTGGCCGAAATTGTTCAGAAAAACAATGAAGACTTGAGGGACTTCATCAATCATTTTCATGAAGCAGCCCTCCAAGTTGAAGATCACTCGATCAACGAGAGAAAAGAATACTTGTATGGTGACACTACCAACATCAAGTTCCAAGAGGTGCTCTCAGCATCGTGTGTAGAGAATGAAGCACAACTAGCGAAATTTTGCAAGGATTTCCTCGGGGCCGAGGAATTCCGAAAAACAGTCACGGTGAGAACCAATCCTCCCAAGGAAAAAGGGAAGGAGAAAGAAAAAGAGAAGGAGTACCCTCCTCGCCCACAAAATCCCGGAAATCAAAGAAGAGATCAAAAGCATGGTTTGATCAGAGAGGGTCCCTCGAGGAATGAGTTTCGAGACAAGAGGTCTCCTCCAAGGAGGTCACCTCCTAGGAGATATAGCAACTACACGGACTTCAATAGGCCAACATCCGACATCTTGAACTATATAGTCTCGAGGAAGCTAGATGTCTCCTGGCCACCCCCAATCCAAGAAAACCGAAAGAACAAGAGTTCGGAGAAATTTTTCCAGTTTCACAAAGGAAAGAGACATACCTCTGATGAGTGCGTCGAGCTCAAAATGAAATCGAGAGGATGATACGTAACGGGCAGTTGGTCAACTACTTCCGTAAGGAAGAGCCTCTAGCAATCCTACCTCCGCCACCTCAAGTGGGGATCGAGCACCACTCCCAAGGGAATCCTCACTATGATGATATTAATAATTACAACAATTATGAAAACCGTCCCGTGAACGGAAGCATCCACACTCTCACAATTGTCGGAGGACCCGCGGGAGGCGACACTCGAAATCAAAGAGAGATCACAGTTGATAATCTCAGAGTCAGAGACGTGAAGTACGCCCAAGTGGCACGACCTGGAACCAACGTCATCTCTTTTGACGATAGTGAAATACCGCTAAGGCACGCCGGAGAAGAAAACATCTATGACCCTTGTGTTCCGCTAGTGGTTTCCCTTGATATTCAATCCTACAAGTTAGGAAGGATTCTCGTCGATACTGGATGTTCGGCTAACTTGATGTTCACGGGAACCTTGAAGATGATGCAAATGAATCCAAGAGAAGGTCTTAACGAAGTGAGGAGTGCCCTGGTAGGCTTTGGAGGACAACCTATCATGCCCCTCGGAATGATCAACTTGACGGTCTCAATGGGAAGTGCTCCGCGACGAGTAACCCAACATGTTCCCTTTGTGGTCGTCGATATGCCTTTTGATTCTTTCGCAGTCTTGGGTAGACCCGACCTCTCTCAATTCCGAGCCGTAGTGTCTACAGACCACAACAAGTTGAAGTTCCCCACTCCATTGGGAGTTGGACTAGAAGTAGGAGACATAAGAGAGGCATGGGAATGATGAATTTAAGTCTTTTTCACCTATTTTAGCTATCCTCTATGTTAATTTAGCTATATTTTAGTGCATTTTATTAGAATAATGTCACGTTTCCCTTTAGTCTTTATTTTACAGGTTTTGGTTGAAAAACGAGGATTTCCAGGCAATTATATTGAAGTAGACAAGGAATTGGTGTTCCAGAAGCCTAATTGGAGTATTTGAAGGTTTCCGGATAGGATTTGAAGTCTAGGGGTCGAATCTGGAGGTTAGAAGGCCACTAGAAGTCAGAAACCGAGTCCGAAAAGGGAAGAAATCCAAAAACGCGTCGAAAACGCGTATCTGGCCGAATTTTACTCCCGGGCGAATCGCCCGGGATGTGGGGCGAATCGCCCCACACCAGGCGAGTCGCCCGGTGTGTAGGGCCCTTCGCCCCACACAATTCGTAGCCTATATATAGTTGCTCAGTTTTTCTCCGTTTTTCATACTTTTTCAGACCTTTTCTCTCACCTTTCTCTGTAGTTTTAGGTCGGAACTTCCCAGAGCCTGTCTGGGGGTTCTTAGCTTAGGAGATACTTTTTCATAGCAGTTTGGAGCTTGTAAGATCGCGATTCTTCTGAGATTGACAACCTTTGGTAACATTGTATCTTACAGTTTTTCTACTTATTTTTATATATCTTTCAACATGTTTTCTTCTATGATTTATGTTGATTGCATGACAACTATGAGTAGCTAAACTTCTCGTTGGTGATAGTGTGTGAATTCTTAGCGAAGGGTTAGTAATTATGCTAATGGCTATATCGCGCATTATACTCCGTGTTATTGCTTTATTTCTTTAATCTATCTAAATCTCTATCTTCGTATTGTTGATTAATTATTGCACACAATTGGAAAATTCATTGGTCTTTGACCTATCTAAATCTATATCCTCGTAGTGTTTGATAATTACAACTGGACAATTCATTGATCAAAGATCTCCATGCAAGACCGAGGAATTTATGCATGATTATTAACCCGTTATGCTTTGAAGGACCATACTATCACTGTAACGACCCGACAAATCCGGCCGGCGTGGTTACTCCTGGACGGACCCACACACGTCTCAACAGTATGATATTGTCCGCTTTGGGCCTGATCCCGCACGAATTTGCTTTTGGAAACACCCAAACGGCCTCATACCATGTGAGATTGGTGGTCTAACATATATACCCTTTATTCCACTCACTCTTAAGCGATGGGATGCGGGGCATTACAAACTACCCCCCTTAAAGCCTCGACGTCCTCGTCGAGCGCCTTAAGTGGTGGGGGTGACAAACTGACAATAACCTTTACCAACCGTCCACCCCGTGCGGGCTTTGGGTTGATCTAGGCTCTGATACCATTTGTAACGACCCGACCAATCCGGCCGGCGTGGTTACTCCTGGACGGACCCACACACGTCTCAACAGTATTATATTTCCGCTTTGGGCCTGAGCCCGCACGAATTTGCTTTTGGAATCACCCAAAAGGCCTCATACCATGTGAGATTGGTGGTCTAACATATATACCCTTTATTTCACTCACTCTTAAGCGATGGGATGCGGGGCATTACAATCACCAATCTCCATTATCTGTTAAGAAAAACCTTTGCTAAATCGTCTGCTGTTTTATATTCTATATTAGATTAGATAAAGCCAGTTATAGCCCTTAGAGATCGACACTCGAGGTTATTCTACTGCTACACTACGGTTTTCGTTGTAGTTGTAAATTGCCTTTGGCTAAATAACAAATTTATTTGATTCGCGTTGGAACACGACATCCAGCGCGTGCATCAAATTGGCGCCGTTGCCGGGGAATATACTCCTTTTTTCTGTTTAATTTGTTTATATTTTCAGCATTCAATTCGTAGTTCTAGTAGTTTTAGTTTTCCTTTTTAATCTCTATCTGATACTGCTTTCCTACTTTGTTACAGATGTTTGATGAATGTGTATTTTACACTTTCATTTGAGTCTTTTTCACCTATTTTAGCTATCCTCTATGTTAATTTAGCTATATTTTAGTGCATTTTATTAGAATAGTGTCACGTTTCCCTTTAGATTTTATTTTACAGGTTTTGGTTGAAAATCGAGGATTTCAGGGCAATTATATTGAAGTTGACAAGGAATTGGTGTTCCAGAAGCCTATTTGGAGTATCTGAAGGTTTCCGGATAGGATTTGGAGTCTAGGGGTCGAATCTGGAGGTTAGAAGGCCACTAGAAGACCGAAACCGAGTCCGAAAAGGGGAAGAAATCCAAAAACGCGTCGAAAATGCGGAATTCCACGAAAAATACTCCCAGGCGAACCGCCCGGGATGTGAGGTGAACCGCCCCACACTTATTCGAGGCCTATATAGTTGCTCAGATTTTCTCCGAAATTCATACTTTTCCAGACTTACTTTCTCACCTTTCTCTGTAGTTTTAGGTAAGGACTTCCCAGAGCCTGTTCTGGGGGTTCTTAGCTTAGGGGACACTTTTTCATAGCAGATTGGAGCTTGTAGGATCGCAATTCTTCGGAGATTGACAACCTTCGGTAACATTGTATCTTACAGTTTATTCTACTTATTTTTATATATCTTTCAACATGTTTTCTTCTATGATTTCTGTTGATTGCATGCCTATTATGAGTAACTAAACTTATCGTTGGTGGTAGTATGTGAATTCTTAGCGAAGGGAAGATAATCATGCTAATGGCTATATCGCGCATTATACTCCGTGTTATTGCTTTATTTCGTTGATCAGGCTCAGCCTAAATTCTGGTATGTTGTATTAATTATTATGCACAATTGGACCCTCGTCGACCTATACGCATGCATATCTTCGTAGTGTTGAATAATTACGGAACACAATAGGACAATAGATATTGACTTGTCAGTATCGTATCTTCGTAGTGCTTAATAATTGCAACAAGACATTAGATTGATCAAAGATCTCCATGCAAGACCGAGGAATTTACGCATGATTATTGACCCGTTATGCTTTGAAGGATCATACTATCACCAATCTCCATTATCTGTTAGAAAAACCCTTTGCTATTACGTCTGCTGTTTTATATTCTCTAGTTAAATAGATAAAGCTAGTTATAGTCCTGAGAGAACGACACTCGAGTCATTCTACTGCTACACTACGGTTTTCGTTGTAGTTGTGGATTGCCTTTGGCTAAATAACAAATATATTTGATTGAACCGGGACCCGACAATCTCCATTCATCAAATTGGCGCCGTTGCCGGGGACTATACTCCGTTTTTCTGTTTAATTTGTTTAAATTTTCAGCTTTCGATTCCTAATTCTATTAGTTTTAGTTTTCCTTTTTAATCTCTCTCTGATACTGCTTTCCTAGTCTGTTACAGATAGTGTATGCCACATACACGATCTAGGGGAACACCGCTTGCTGATTCAATTGCTGAGATCGACAGAGTCTACCACCAAAGAAGGCGACTACTTCAAAGGCGTGCACTAGAGGAAATAGAGGATACCGATTTCTCTGAATCTCTACACATTCTTTTCAAGGAAATCGACGGAATGGCAGAAGCTAGACCACTGAAAGCATGGGTTCAACCCACCAAGGATCGTATGAGGGGACCGGCGATTGTTCTTTCGTCTGCAACTCGAGACCTGGAAATCAAGAACCACGCATTCCAACAACTTCCGAGGTTCTATGGCTTATTAAGGGAAGATGTGATGGGGTAATTGCACGATATCGATGATTTCGTCAACCAACTCCCACGACCCGGAGCTGAAATAACAACGGATGAGTTGAGAATGAAGGTTTTTGCTATGGGACTTGGCGACAGAGCCAAGTCATGGTTGAGTTCTCTACCAGCAGGCTCACTGGACACTTGGGAGAAGGTTTTTTCAGCTTTCATGGAGAAATACTTCCCTCACACCTTGACTACCGCGCTAAAGGCGCAAATCACTGGATTCAAGTAGGACTATGATGAGACCATCTACACCGCGTTTGAGAGGTTCCAAGATCTCACGAACAAGTGCCCTCACCATGGTTTTGAACTTTCTGACCTAGTCCAACACTTCTACAATGGACTAACCTTCGAGAACCGACAAGTGGTGGATTTCCAATGCCGAGGCAATATTTGGGATGAAACCGCAGAAGCCGTCTGGGCAGTTTTCGAAAGGCTTGCTAAGGGTTCGCAGTTCAAGGACCCAAGAGCAATGGTTAGGAGACGTGGACCTGAAGCTCCACCGACTCAAGAAGCCCCTATGTATAGGGAGAATGGGGATCAATTCGAGTGCTTTACAACGAATTGAAGCAAGTCCTCAAGAGCGCCACCGGAACAACTGTTTCGAACGAAGTATGAATATGCAAGAACTATGGGCATGGGGCTCATATGTGTAGATCGGAGCTTGCGTATGATGATGGCAACTGGGCTCGAGGAGGCGAAGAGGAAGCCTTTGCTACGGAGTTTGGTACTCAAGAAGTTAGCTACGGACAAGACGGTAGGAATCCTCGAGGTGGATTTTGGAGAAGAGGATTCCGAAACAATCAAGGATATGCACCGGCTAACCAAACTTATGGCCCTAACCAAGACCGTAGTAGGCTAAACTATGGTAATGATCACTGCGAAAACCCCGCTCCGAAAGAGCCACCGAAGTCGGCTCAACTGATGGAGAACTTGCAAAAGATGGTTGATCACACACAAAGTTTTCTCAAACGTTATGAAGAAGATTCCGAGAAGACTAGGGCAAGGCTCGATAGGTTGGAAGAGAGCACTAGGCTTGCCCATCAAAAGATGCAAGAGTTGATCGACCGAGGAGCAAGTAGGGAGCAAGCAAACTGCCTAGCAACACTGAGAAGTCGAATTCCATTACAGCTGGTGATCTACCTGACGAAATCACCATCAAGAAGGTTGCTAAGTGCGAGTGTTGCAAGAAGGAAGAACTTCTACAGGATAAGGAAGAAGAGAAGGACCTTGGTTCTGATGAAAGTGAGGAGGAGCAAGAGGATCCCGAGCCACTCCCTAAAAGTTTCGATGTTAAGGTAGGGATTGGTGAGCTTGAAGATGTCCGTGCCACACTAGACACGGGATCCTACTCGAACATACTCCCTTTGAATGTGTTTGAAAAGAGTAGCCTTGGAAACTATCTGAGCATAGGGCTATTGTGCAACTGGCGGATGGATCCTTTATGAGACCCGAAGGCGTTGTGAAAATGTGTTGGTCAAGATTGGTGAAGCTTCTGTATACACCAATTTATAGTCATGCCGGCGTCTGCACCTAGAACGGGGGATGTCATACTCTTAGGCGAACATTCTTGACTAAACTACGCTCCGTGATGGACATCTACCAAAGAACTTGCACTATTGAATGGATGGCAAGCAACATGTTTGCAAGCCATATCTGATCCACCTGATCCGCCTGATCTTCTTTCACTCTCATACTGTGGTCTTGCGCCTATATTCTTCTTATTCACAGGTTCGTGGCATGGAGAGGAGATCAATGAAGGGGAAGTCTAGTACCCGCAAAAGAAGAGATAGGCGCAGACAGGAGTCGAGTCAAAGACTTTAACAATGACGCTATCCGGGAGGCAACCCGGAATTTTTATCGCTTTCTTTACCGCTTTTTTGCATGCATTCATTCTTGAACTATTTCTTCTCGTATG